>BNCR01000013.1:641610-794110 GCA_014656515.1 Oryzias celebensis
ATGCAGCAAAGAAAAATGTAAGTGATCATCTTTTTTTTTTGTCTTTTTCTCTTCTAATTGCAAGCTTTTTTTTTATTTTTATTTTTTTACAACAGAAGCCTTTAGGGTGCATGGGGGGGTAACCTTTAACCCCTTGACACCTGACATGTTTTCAGCTATGAAAAGAATGTTAGCTCTGTTTTTGTTTTCATGTAGATATTAAATTTAAGTGAATTGTAGAGCCAAAGGGGTCTGCTGCCTAAATGCATCAAACTCTCAGACAGACTGAGGCTGCGTTCAACCCATCGTTCGTCTGCACTGCTGGTCAGGAACAAGCTCTGCAGAAGAGATTCCAGTCATTCCAGATTGACCGTGACAGACTTTTCTCACCGCTGTCTTTGTGGGGTTTGTGGGAGCGCAGTCGGCCACTGCGTCTCTGGTCTAGAGACCCGCTCCATGGAAAATTGTGGTTTGGATGTTTTTAACCTCTTCTTGGGGCATTTTTCTCATGATGGAGGACATGTATAAAGAAAATTACAATTACAGTAGATCAAAAGATGATCAGAGTAGGACTTTCACAAGAACTGCAACTGGCCTGGTGAAGAGAGCAGTTCCATTTAAGGGTGTATTCACACTGGACACATTTGGTTTGCTTGAAGTGAGCCGGAGTTCATTGATAATCTGAAACACATTTTCAGTCTGACACCCAAGCGGACCCAGGAACCGCTCTCGACCTATCTTTGGAGGCAGTCTCGGTCCGTTTCCAATCGGACTGAGCTTCAGTTCAATCTGAAATTCCTCAGGCTAAATATGCTCAGCGCTCGGAGCGGAACAACTGGACCAAAATGGCCACCGCATTACAGGCTGTAAACAGAGTAGGAATGAGGCAACCGATGAGAAACAGCAACTCACTGAAATGTGTTTGGATGAATGCAGGCTCGTAAAAACAACTTTTAACCTGATCCACATTGTTTCTCACTGTTTTGCCGACAATCCAACTGTCAAAAACACTTATCGGCGTAGCTTCTTAGCCGTCATCTGCTCAGTAAGTAACCGCCTTGCAGCAGGCCTCCACCGTGCCAAAGCAACAGTAAAAAGTGTCGTACTTGACGTTCTTACAGACGTTCAAAATTGTCCCATGAAATATAAAGTTTGAAAATGTGAAAACGTTTGAAAGCTTAGGAATTCCATTATTCTTTTCTCTCTTTTTGCTTCCACGCCATCGTAATTTCTGGCCAATGACTGAAGAGATCCTTAGTCATGTGGTTTTGTTTTCAAGTTTTGGTTCAAACATAAATGTCCGGTCGACAGCAGCCTGAATACAGACCAAACATAAGGTTCAGGACTCGATCCGGACCAACAGACTTTCTCAGTCTGAATACATCCTTATTTCCTCTTCCTGTCCAGATCAGAAAAGTCTTAGCTTGTAAAGAGATCACCTCCTTCAAAGTTATTCCTTTAATATCCAACTAGCTGAGTGAACCTGCTCTTTTCCTGAATCTGTTGACAAGCAGCCGAACCCTGAGCTTGTCTCCTTGTTTTCTCTAGGAACACAAACCCAGATCTACAGAAGACATCAGAGGATCCTCCTTGATTCTGAAGATCCGGTGTGACTTTGTCAGAACAGAGTTGAGGGTTCTCATTGGAAATCCTGTCATTAAGTAACTCTTAAGAACCTCCCTGGGATCCAACAATGAACCTCAATCTCACTTGAGCTTCTGTCACAGTTGTGTCACTGGACTTTCAGAGCATCAGCAGTTTTCACAAAGATTCCTGTTTGAAGAACTACACATCAACTTTTGCAGTCAAATCATGCTGAACTGGGGAATTAAGAGCTGTCTTATCATTTGAAAATCAAAAGCGACCTCTGCTGTTGGTGCTGTGAAAGTACACCAAATGTCATTGAAGTAGGTTAGCATGAGGAGCAGGAACATGTATGTTTTATGTATTTAGCAGTACTATTGTGACCTGTCTGTGCTGCTTTAAAAAGAGCTGAATAAATCAAATAAACAAACATAAGAAAGTGACCTCCTGTCATCCTTTCTCAAGCTGGTTAGAATGGGTTGAGGAAGTTTTCTGGTGTGTGACTGAAGAGCATCATCAAGACTGAAAGGAAAGGTGTGGAAGACTGTAGTGAGAGCTGTTGGTTTAGAGACAGAAGGCAGAGATGAAGACGCTGAGGTTCTCTTTGGGAGAGACCAGGATGGATCAGGAATGAATCCGTCAGAGGAAACAGATCCTGGTAGATGTTCTGGAGATCAGTGCAGATGTAAACTGGTACTGTTGGTTTATTTCTCTGTGGATGTAAAGACTTTCTCTGTTTCTCTGCAGCACAACCCTGAAGAGCTGCTGACACTGGGAATCCTGTGCTCTGATTGGCTGAGAGGGTGTGAGCGGGGTCGAAGCAGCCAGAGAACGACGGCGTTGGACGTCAGTCAGTGTGCAAATGTATATTTTTAAGAACAAAGAGTTTTTTCAAGGTGACCTGTTTAGTGTATGTTGCCATAGATCCCAGGTTTAGAAAGCGATGCAGCAGGTCGTCTTTGCGTCCTCCAATCAGCAGTTACGTTAATCAATCGTCCTATGATCACTGAGCTTGCAGTCTGAAGTGTGGCTTTACAGACGCTGCGGTTTCTAAGTTCTACTCAAAAAACAGGCTTGGCTGTGTTCCCCTAATTCCCAGGTGCCATGATCTGATTGGTTCTGCGGGGCAGGTCATAGAACTGTCATGTTTCTTTCCCTGGAAACTCCTGAATGCAGCTGAGAAAGCTGTGGGACATCATTTGGTAGACACTGGTCCAAGTCTGAAGCTGTGAGGCGTGATCCTCCTCCATGGGTGCCAGTTCAGTTCCTACTCTACACGCCCATGTGTGCAGACGTGTCCTTGGGTTAGACGCTGAGCCCCGCATTCCTCCCGGTGGCTTGGGTAGCACCTTGCACGGCAGCTCTGCCACCGTTAGTGTGAAGAGTTGAAAATAGTGTAAACTGTAAAGCTCTGTGAAGCCTGGAAGAATTCACTCTAACCTCCATTAGGAGCCCAACAGGAACAAGCCTCAGTCACATGCACCAGACGGGTCAACGCCTGTGCACTGCTACTGCTGCGGGTCTTCGGGTTGTTCTGGCCCATAGAGAGCAGCGGCTGCATCTTATGAGAAGCAGGTGTGTCTTGCGATTGCCATGAAGCTTGTCCAGTCACCTCATGGAAATGGAAAGTACCATTGTCGTGGGTGTGATAAATCGTTCTAAAAATGTAAGAATTATGTCAGTTATCTGCACTGACCATGTACGGTTGATGCTGTCACACGGCGCCCTTTACCCAGCTGTTAGTAAGATGAGCGCACTGGCTTTTTTCTGACCGCACGCTCTGTTGCATGTATGGGTTGTGCACGTGACACATTAGTGCCCATAAGAAGCCGTTGGATACCCACACAAACTACGATCTGATTGTCGAACTCTCTTGCTTCTTACAGCCAGGTGTTGGATGGGAAAGGAGCACGCACCTTTCAGGTGAACAGCTGAGCACAGCAGGGTTTGGGGGGGTCTGTGCGACATGCCTGCATCTCACCTACTTCCCCCTTACTTATCATTGTGGGTTGCTTAAGTGTTAACTATCACCTGATCTTAGCAGCATGTCTGTAGAGAAAGAAATGTGAAGATTTTAACCCTATGAGTTCTCCGGGTTTTGTAGGATCTTAGTGGGTCACCTGCGTGTCCCGCACAGGTTTGCCCATTTTTCACCCGCAGACAGTGGGACAGTGGTTTTCCAGTGGTCCTAGACTTTCTCTATTTTAACATAAAAGATCCAGTTTCTTAGTTCAAAGATGCATTCGGGTTCAGCCTTTTTCCACTTTGGTTCTTAGCTGTAAGAAGTGGGGAGGCTAAAAATGGGGTTGCTGTGTGCGTGTTTGTGTGAGAGAGAGGGGGAGTTCAAATGGATGATAGCTTTTTCAATGTTTGCCCTTAGACTTTATAAAGAGAAAGAGAAGCAAATAGATGAAATATAATGGAACAGAAGAGAAGAGATGCAGTGAACATGTGAAGCAGGTTCCTGCTGGGTTAGAGGCGGGGATGAATGTTACCTGCTGCTGGTTTAGGTGAGCTTTCGGAGCTTCCTCTGGTATCAAACCCACCGTTTGTAAAAGAGACAAAGTCACAATTTGTTCCGTCTTCCTTATTTATTTTCCTAGTCAGCTTTAACATTCAACATGCTTGAAGTTTTTGCAATACAAGGAAAAAAACTCACCTTTTTGGTTCCAAAATCAGCCATCTTGAGCAGGGAGGAGGCGTGCCTCAGCAGCTGCCTTCTCATAGGTAGAGTAGCTGGTGGGTCTTCATGTTTAATGAAACTTTATAACTATAAGCTGTCAATTGTGTAATGTGCACATTTTTTTTATAATTCTAAAAATGTAATATGGTAAAGCATTGCAATATTTTAAGTAAATATCATAAATGTATTTAAATCTGAAGCTTTATTTTCCCAGTTGTCAGCAGGTGTGAACAATGGTGGTCATGTATTTTTTAGCAGGTGCTGAAGAAGTGGATGATGGGATGAGAGGAGCGGCTGAGAAAACTGTTATTTGTGAAGCTTCTCATCCACTTCCAAATAAAACATCCTGTTTGGCCTCTCAACTCTGCCTTTGGGCTTGTTTATTTCTGGAGTGGAACCAGGCAGCAGGTCTGGCTGTGCTCAGCTGGTTCTGACAGGCGACTTCCTTCACTTTCAAAGTGAAACTTTCCATCATGCAGGTCTGAGTGTGAAGTACGTTTTTATTTATATAGCACCTTTGACAGACAAATAGGCACAAGGTGCTTCACAAGTTAAAAGGATAAAACAGAGGGTAAAAACATTAAAGACAGAAGCCTCACAGGTTAAAACATCAAGAATAAAACCTCACAGGCTAAGAGACATAAAATACAAGGACAACATAAACAATCATTATAAGCCCAAATAAAAACAGATTTAGTTAAAATGCTTAACAAAATAAAAGGTTTTAAGATGGCTTTTAAAAGAGTGAATAGAGTCCAGAGAACGCAGCGAGAGTGGGAGCTCATTCCAGAGTTTCAGAGCAACAGCCTGGAAAGATCTGTCTCCTCTGGTCTGGAGACGAGTGCGAGGGACCATCAACAGGTTCTGATCCACAGACCTCAGCACACGCGTTGGTCTGTAGGGGACAATTAGATCACTGACATATGATGGGGCTTGACCATGGAGGGCTCTGAAAGTCAGCAATAAAATTTTATATTGATGGCGATGAACAACCGGGAGCCAATGAAGATCTTTGAGGAAAGGGGAGATGTGAGCTCTTCTCTTGGTGCGGCTCAAGATCCTCACAGCAGAGTTCTGGATCAACTGCAGACGAGACAACTCCTTCTTATTCAAGCAAGAAAACAGACTGTAACAGTAGTCTAGCTGTGTGGATACAAAAGCATGAATAAGAAGTTCAAGATCTTCATATGACACCATTTTCCTGAGTTTGGAAATGTTCCTCAACTGGAAGAAACAGTTCTTTAGCAGCTGTTTGGAGTGCTGCTCCAGTGACATGTCTTTGTCAAAGATGACTCCCAGGTTTCTAAGGCTGAGTTTGACAGCCTGACCAAGAGAACCCAAGTGCTGCTTAATCCCTGGTATGGCGTCATCAGGGGCAATGACTAGAGTTTCTGTTTTCTCTGAGTTTAGCTGCAGAGAGTTTTTACTGAGCCAGTGTTTAATCTGACTCAGGCAGTTTATCAGAGTCCAGCTTTGTGTCTCAGAGGGTTTAAAAGAACAATATAGCTGGATATCATCAGCAAAAAAGTGGTAGGAGACATCACAATAGTTCTGGATAATCTCTCCGAGGGGAGTCATGTATAACAGAAAGAGAACAGGGCCCAGAACAGAACCCTGAGGAACACCGCACAGTGAGGCTGCAGACTTGGACCTTATGTGGTTAGCCATGACACTGAAACTCCCACCAGATAGGTAAGAGGAAAACCAGTGAAGAACTGACTCTGACAAACTGATCAGGTCCCTCAGCCTTTTCAAAAGAATCTGATGGTCAACTGTGTCAAATGCTGATGACAGATCTGATAAAACCAGAACAGTGTATTTGTCAGAATCAGCAAGATGTCACTGGACACTTTCAGCAGGGCTGTTTCTGTGGAGTGATGTTTATGAAAACCTGACTGAAAAGGATCATAGATACTGCTTTTATCCAAGAAATCTGATACTTGTTCAGCGACCACTTTCTCAAAGATTTTAGACAGAAATGGAAGCTTTGAGATCGGTCTATAATTATTGAAATCAGATGGGTCTAAATTAGACTTTTTCAGTAAAGGCTCCACTATGGCATGTTTAAATGGGTTAGGAAACTCACAACTGGAGAGTGAAAGGTTGATCATGTCAGTGATACCCTGGCCAATCACATCAAACACCTTTAAGAAGAGTTTAGAAGGAATCACATCAGATGCACAAGAAGAAGGTTTCATCTTCTGACAGGCTTAAAAGTTGACCATTTGTGTGAAGCAGGCTCCACTGCAACACAATCATTACAACAAAGAGGTGGGAGTTAGTCTTTGATCTTCTTTGTCTTGTTTGCAAAGAACTTGAGAAATTCATTGCTGTCCGCTTTGCAGGACAAACAATAGAACTGATGGTGTCAAACAAAACTTTGGGACTCTTCTTATTAAAGGATATCAGCTGGTGAAAGTCATCACATCTGGCTTCTTTCATCACCTTGTTATTTGAGGAAATGAGATCTCTAAGGTGTAGCCTGTGGACCATGAGATTGGTGGATTGCAACAGACGCTCAGTTTGACGACACTCTCTTTCAATTTTGAATTGTTTCATTAATCCAGGGATGCACTTTTTTCCGTGATACGTTGGCTTTGACAGGAGCCACTTGATCCAGAATTATGACACAGTGATCACTAAAACAATCAGTTTGTTCACATCGAGACATTCTTCAAATAAATGGGGATCAAACAGAGCAGAGAATTGTTCAGTAGTGTTGGCAGTGATGATGCGCCTTTGAGACATAATGCTTGAAGAAACAGGTTCAGAAGTGACATTTAACTCAAAGAAAACTCCACTATGATCACTCATATGCACATCCTCCACAGCTATGTTAGCAATGCTCAGTCCAAGAGAGAAAACTCAGTCCAGAGTGTGGCCCTTCTGATGGGAGGGGTCAGAGACATGCTGCTCAAAATTACAAGTTTCAGTCAAAGTTAAAAATTCCATTGCAGGACAGGATGAGAGATGATTTACATGAAGGTTAAAATCCCCAACTATTAAAACCTTTTCCAGCTTTATGATTGAAGACAGGAAGTCACTAAAATCCTGTAAAAACGGGGCAGCAGGACCAGGAGGACGACAGACCGACACAATAACTGGATTTGAGGAATCAACTTTGAATGACAGAGATTCAAAAGAAGAGAAAGTTTGTGAGTTTATGTCTCTGCACGTGTAGTTGTCCTTGTAAACAACTGCCACACCCCCACGGCGGCGAAAGGGGCGGGGCTTTCCGATGACCGAACATAAATAAATGAATAAATTCTCCCTCTTTCTGCCAAGTCTCAGTCAGACATGAAATCCAGGTCTTTTCCTGAAAAAAGTTCGTTCAATGAGAAGGATTTGTTGGAAATAGAGCGGGTATTCAGCAACCCCAGCCGTATTGGAGGTAGTGACGTCATGATGGGAGGGACGGCCGGGTGCACCGGGATTGGTCGTAGACACGCCGAGAGGTCACATGACCTCCAGCTGGGAGTCCGCTGCAGTGGAAACCGAGTGGACACCGGTGTAAACACGGAAGTGCTGGACAGTGTCAGGATCCAGCGGGAAGAAGGCCAACGTAGTGAAGGCGCCAAGTCATCAACCTGTCATTCTGTGAAGGCTCCAAGTCATCAACCTGTCATTCTGTGAAGGCGCCAAGTCATCAACCTGTCATTCTGTGAAGGCGCCAAGTCATCAACCTGTGATTCTGTGAAGGCGCCAAGTCATCAACCTGTCATTCTGTGAAGGCTCCAAGTCATCAACCTGTCATTCTGTGAAGGCGCCAAGTCATCAACCTGTCATTCTGTGAAGGCGCCAAGTCATCAACCTGTGATTCTGTGAAGGCTCCAAGTCATCAACCTGTCATTCTGTGAAGGCTCCAAGTCATCAACCTGTCATTCTGTGAAGGCTCCAAGTCATCAACCTGTCATTCTGTGAAGGCGCCAAGTCATCAACCTGTCATTCTGTGAAGGCGCCAAGTCATCAACCTGTGATTCTGTGAAGGCTCCAAGTCATCAACCTGTCATTCTGTGAAGGCGCCAAGTCATCAACCTGTCATTCTGTGAAGGCTCCAAGTCATCAACCTGTGATTCTGTGAAGGCGCCAAGTCATCAACCTGTGATTCTGTGAAGGCGCCAAGTCATCAACCTGTCATTCTGTGAAGGCGCCAAGTCATCAACCTGTCATTCTGTGAAGGCTCCAAGTCATCAACCTGTCATTCTGTGAAGGCGCCAAGTCATCAACCTGTCATTCTGTGAAGGCCTGTTAGCTCAGTGACAAAAGTTATTTGACACATTCATGCAGGAGCCGCAGTCAGGAACCATTCGGTGGATTAACCCAAAGCCAAACACAATCTGTCCTTGGGGTTCTCCATGAACAGATCATCAGCCTGTTTCAGGGACACACTCACATGCACACATAGGGTTCATTTACAATCACGGCTCATGGATGTGGCATCACTGAGCTCCTCAGACAGACACCTTAACAACCACAGTAGGGTGAGTTTGGCTCGTGGAGGCTCAACAGCTTTCCAGAATCTTTTCTGGGCCCCCACTCTACCAACACAAGTGAACAATCAGCAAACAAGCACCATGCTAACAAGCACTTCACCCCAAACATAGTTGTGGTAAATGTCCGTTTCCAAGATTGAAATGAGATGAAATTTAAAAAATGGACTGAAAGACAGTGAATCAAAGAGGCAGATGAGGAAAAAAGGTCAGAGTTCAGCAAACTTAGCTCGGCTGCTTTAAGCTAATCAGCAAAGCTGATATTTACAAGAAGAGTTAAGGAAATGGATCAGAAAGGAGGTCAAAGACAGAGCAGTTAACCGCCACACACGTCATTTATCAGCTTCAAAAACATTTCCTTGGAATCCAACAACCAGAAAATCCCGCTCCCCCCCAGCTCAGCCAAACCTTCAGTTCCAGTGCAGGGGGTGACCCGCTGCTCACCAAGCACCTCCAGCATCTAACACACGAGTGGTGGAAACTATTTGCTACTTTGCTTATTTCAGGCATTACTGTGTTTATTTGTTTGCACCATTTCTGAACATGTGATGCTCAAAAGACTGTCTGAGGCGTCACTCAGTGGTGGAGCCAGAACATTTTAAATGGGGTGGAAGGAGAGGGTCAGAAGTCTTTGGAGGGGCGGCAAATGACAACAGCAGAGTGGAAGACCATTACAAATGAAAAGGCTCAAAACCACACGTTTCATTCACTTTTATTGTTGTTAAGGAGAAAACAGCAGTTCTTTTAGCTGAGGTGCTTTTTCTAATGCGTACAGAAGCTTGTTTTGATGATTTTTTAACCCCACTGACACATGAATTTATTTCCAAATATTCGACCATTAGTGGCTGGTTTAGGCTCCGGCTGCCCTGTGACCCCGAAAGGGACAAAACAGTTTAGAAGAAGAAAGATAAAAATCATGAAAATCAATCAATCAAGTACATCTGACAGTCGCACATTAAAAAAACAACTGTGTTTCCCCTCATTTTGGTGTTTAGATATTTATTCAGTTTTAACATGATTTATAACACCAATACAAACCAACAACCCCCCCTCCCCCGCTGTCAACCCTTACACGCATTGTACTTGCATTATAATAATAGAATATGCTTGCAAAATATATCATCATCCAAAACCATGTATATGTAAACACACAAACATATAAACAATGATATTCAAGAGTCCGTTTAGGGAATGCTTGCAAACAAAATATAGCAAGACAATGCATTCAGATAACAAGACAAAATGATCAAAAATAAATAATAGATAACAGCCTGATATATGAATAAATAAATTAAGAAAGAAAGAAAAGAAAAAAAGGTAAAGAATGATTACTCTGTTATCTTTGTAGATGGGTTATTGAAAAAGGGCAGGAAGGGTCCCCACACAGTATAGAATGTGTGTTTTGAACACTTAGGGTGTACTTTATTTTTTCAAGTTTAAGGTGGAACAACATCTTTAATCCAGTGTGATACAGTGGCTGGATCAGTGCCTTTCCATTTAAGCAGGATGAGACGTTGTGCTAAGGAAAAACAATAATCTTGTGACCCCCAGAAGGTATGAAGTCTCTCATCACAGATCCCAAAAAGAAGCATAAGTGGGCATGTTGATATGTTGAACTCAAAAATACATGTAGAGGTTTGACAAAGAGCTTTCCAGAAATGCTGCATGCAGGGGCATAACTAAAACATTTGAATCAGAGAGGGATCTGCTGATTTGCACCCATCACCTATAGGGTTGATTTGCGGGAACATTTTTGACAAATTGGATTTAGAAAAATGAGCACGATGGACTACTTTAAACTGGATGAAGCGATGTCTTGCACACATTGAAGATGAGTTAATTTTTGATATACTTTCCCAGGCGCTGTCACTGATGGAGATTTGAAGATCCTGCTCCCAGGATGTTTTCATGGATTGCATAGAGGGGGGCAGCAGGAGAGTATTTTAAGCATGTTAGTAATTGACTTTTTTTGAGTTGGATTGAAACAAAGCATATCATCCATTACATTTTTAAAATATTTTTTTGGAAAACCTAAAGTGGAGGTAGCTATAAAATGATGGACCTGAAGAAATGTAAAGAAATGTATGGCTGACAAGCTATATTTGTTGGACAATTGTTGAAAGGACACAAACTGGTTTTCAGAAAATAAATCAATAAAACTTTTAATACCCCATAAAGCCACTCTTGAAATGTAATCTAACCCTGAGGGTGCAAACAAGTCATTTGATAATATCGGGGAAGACAAACTTAATCCTAAGCACCCAAAATGTTTTCTAATTGATGGCGTATGTTGATGGAATCATGTACCACAGGGTTATGAATTACTAAAGGTTTAGACATTGGAGTGGAGCACAGATTACCAACAATGACAGAGACCCGAAAGAGAGTTTGTTTTTTCCCATCTCTGCCCTGGAGGACCAGCTTTAATAGAATGATACGCCCTAAAAGACATCCAACACAAATTGGCAGCCCTGTTATAATGGTGAAAATTTGGAAGCGAAAGTCCACCATCACATTTTGCTTTCTGTAGATGTTCTTTTCAAGGACGTGGTTTTTGACTTTCCCGTATAAATGTTGAAATGATGGAGGCCAGTTTTTTAAAGTACTGTATGTGTTAGGGATAAACACAGGGAGGCTTTGAAATACATATAAAAGTTTAGGCAGAATTACTGTTTTACCTACATTTATCCTCCCCATCAGTGAAAGGTAAAGAGGGGACCACTTACAAACAACCTCTTGTATGGACAGTTTTAATTTGTTAAGGTTCGCCTTGAAAAGGTTACAAAATTGTCTTGTCACTGTTATGCTAAGATAAACAAAACTATTTTGAACAATCTTGGAAGGAAAGACTTTTTTTCCAGAACAGACTTATACTAAATGACAACATCTCACTTTTGTGTAGATTTAGTTTGTATCCTGACACCTTCCCAAATTTAGTTAGGAGATTAAGAATATTGGATATGGTTTCTTCAGCCTTGGATACAAACAGCAAAAGATCGTCTGCATACAGGGCCAGTTTATGTTCCATACCCCTTCCTGAAATGCTGTGAGTCAAGCGTTTTTTGTCTGACCACTATTGTCAATGGTTCAACAGCGAGGACCAACAGAAACGGGCTAAGTGGACATCCCTGACTCGTATCACAATAGTCAGAATGGGTTTGACCAGGTGTTATTGGTAAGTACCATAGCAGGGGGACAGGCATGTAAACGCTTGATCCAGGATATAAAGGAACTGCCAAACCTAAATCTGCATCCATTGAGATAATGCATTCGCATTTATCAATGCTGGGGTATAGAATGTTAAATATGGTAAATGACGGATACTAAAAAAGAAGAATTGATCTTTAAGAAAACCAGACTGATCCCAAGACACAAGGCTCACAGGACTCTTTCCAGCCGTGAAGCAAAAACTTTGGCCAAAAAATTATAATCCGACTTCAGAAGGGAGATTGGTCTCTATGAGCCACATTCCCAGAGGTTCTTATCTTTTTTAGGGAATAAAGTTATACATGCATGATTAAAGCTGCCTGGGAGCGCCCCCTTTATCCTAGAATCTGTAAACGTTGTGGTCATTATAGGGGCAAGTTGTGGTGGTGCTTAATACATATTTTCAGGGGGACGGACACGGTCTTTAAAAATACATCAATTTAACAGGAGCTGCACAAGCACAAAAAAGTACAGTACAGCAAACTGCATGTGTGCTTCAGTCTTGAGAGGCAAAACTGATGACCTCATCATTAAAGGACACATGAATGTCCCAAAAAAAAAACAGCCCAACTGTTACAGCCTCCAGGAACGTTCTGTAGAAAACCCTCAGAGATGCCAGAAACTCCACCTGGACCAGGAAGCTTCAGGACAGAATGAACTCAGCTCAAAAACACTCCAAAAGATTAGAAGACATTTCTGTATTTGCATGACTTCTATGGATATTGTAGAGTCATATGGCTTACATGAACTCTGTGACTTTCCTAGCAGCTCACAGCAGGTTTGACTGATGAAAAGAGAAGTAAAGCGTCAGCTCTCCTTGAACCCGTTCAGAAGATTTACTCAAAGAAACGTTTCATTCTCCATCATTTGAAGTGTGAACATCCTGATGTAACCTTTGCTTCTGAGGGTAATATATGAAGGGATTGAAGGACACTCTGCTTGGGTTCAATGCCAGCCTTTATCCTCCTCAGTATGCAGAACAGGAAGCACACAGCGCCGCCATACCTGTCACCACCAGTGGATTTTCCCTGACAAGCTGAGCTGTTCACCTGTGGGCAGAACGCATGGAAACGGATCAGATGAAAGACTTGATGTTGTTTGCGGTGAACATGGGTTCAGGTACCTCTGCCCTCTGGATGAACTGCTGGATGGCAGCTTTCTGCTTCTCTCCATGTCCTCTCCGTGCTCTGAGTGCAGACGCCTGTAGGGCTCAGCCTAAGGCGAAGGTCAGGATCCAGGCTTTAGGGAGGGGATGGCTGTTGATGGCGCTCAGGTGAACAGAAGCTTCCTCTTCACTCTGACCACCAGAGAGGACAGCAGTTCCTGTGGGGAGCAGACAGTCCATGCTGCTCTGTCTTTGAACAGATTTGTTTGAACTTTGAAATCAAACACTCACCAGCAGATGGACTTGCCTGCCACAGCTGGGGAAAGAGCGGCAGTTGCCATGACAACCTCTCCCAGACTGTGTCCAGAGGTGACCATGTTTGGGTTGAGGAGGGTGCCTTCCAAGTCCACATGGTGGTCAGACATGACCTTATCCACTGCAGCCAGAACCTGAAGGACCAACTGCAGAAATGAAAACATCAATCCAAAACATGAAATAAAAGTTAGAAAAAAAGGTTTTCTCCAAATAGATGCCTCAACTCCAGCCGTGAATCCATGAATCTTTAAATCGGAGTTGAAATCATTGTTACTTTTGGCTCGCTCAGTGCTTGATAGAGGAATACACCAAAACTCCACTGATGTCTTCTATCAATCACTTCAACAGACTAGTGTTGTTACACATCAGGAGAATTCTGTATTCATTGGACTAATCTGGATTATAATCATAATCTAGAATGTTTGGAAGAACTTGAAATCCTCATTCATTTAGCTCAGGTTGATGTTTTTTGTGCAGCTCCTGGACAAACTTTTGACAGACATTTTACTCCTCATGAATAAACAGAATAGAAAAATGAACTGCTAATCTGGATTACCTGCCTCTGCATACCTTCAATTTCAGAGGAAAAGATTTCTTCATGAAATGTAGCTGTGCACATTTGGTAAAAAAATACAACAAAAAAGCCATCTTGTTAGTGACAAACTGGCGGCGTTTGAAGTCACCATCAGGTAAGATCTCCAGCTCAATGACGGGCATAATGCCATGCTGCCCCTTCTATCTAAATCCAAAATGTCAAGGGCTCAACTGTTCCATCCCATTTCTGTCAAAAACAATGTCAATTCTTCTGTTAGACAGCTGTAAAAACACACACTTTAAAAAAGAAATAGAATAGATGGCAGCTATGATTACCCATTTCCAGTAAAACCCATGGTTTCAGAAGAGAACGGGTTTGGATATCTGGCTGTAAAAAGCAGAGCAAACATCATCTAATCTGAGGGTTCATCCTCTGTGGATTGTGGCACCAAAGAAAGCTCTTTATAGACCAAAAAAAAACAAACAACAACAAGAAATTCCATTTGAACTACTAATGTTAAACAAAGCCAGATCTGAACGTCCAATTACATTTATTCTTTTCAAATTAAAAGCCTCCACAGAGGGTTCATCTTTAATGTTGTAAAACTATTGACACCTTTTTAACAATATCCTAAATGTTTCTGTTTTACATGGATGCTTTTCATGTAGGATAACATTTATCAAACACCACTGTTCTCTTAGAACTAGCGATTCAAGCTGAACAAAAGCGGAACTTTCATTCAAAATAATTAAAAGACATTAACATTATGACTTGTTTTGATGCCAAACATAACTTTTAGAAAAGAAATTGTTTTTAAGGAGAACCACGAGAGTCTGACCGATTCAATCCCATTTATCAGTTTTAAAACCTTCAATAATAAGGACGTCCATTGGAATTCAGACCATCTGTATTGTAGTAAAAAGAGTTCATCAGCAGACTTCGTTTTGGATTCGTGTCTGAAAAAGTCAACAAAGCGTTTACGAGACGCTGCGCCCACGAACCTTTTCATTCTCCTTCACTTCAGACATCCACACGTTCTCTTCTTTAACTTGAATGTTCTCCTTACGTTCTTCCACTTCAAGCCAAAGTTAATCTTGACAACAACAACAAAAACGGATTAAAAACACCAAAACCAACGGAAAAAAATCCATCCGACAAGCCGAACATGCTAACAGGAAATAACGAGTGAGGCGGCACAGGCTACTTCCGGTAATGTTTGCGCATTCCCTTTGCGCATGCGTAAGTTTTTTTTCTTTCTTTTTTTTCTCTGAACGGTTGGAAATCCCCTGACTCTGACACTGTCTCTGATCAGACACGTCACGTATGTGACGTCAGATGACGCCACAGCTCTTGTTGTTATATATGGGACCGGATTCCTTACAAAACCCCTTTTGTAAACGCATTTTCATCGTGTTCGCTTTCCCAGTCTAGCAACCGTCTACTTTGCAAACATCCCGCAGCTAAAAAAGACTTTTTTATTTCATCTGTAACTGAATTTTTAGCTGAACTTGATTGTTTTTCCATCGCCTACAATGCCATACAAACGAGCCAGGAATCAGATCCCAATTCCCCAAGAAGTCATGGAGGAACTGCGCTTCCTCAGACAGGAGAGGGAGATTCTCCAACAGGAGAACTCCAAATTCAAGAAAAGCAATGAAAGTCTTCAGCTTGAAAACCTGCAGCTGAGCAAAGCAATGAAAGCCATCGAGAACATGGTTCTTCAAATTGAAGCGCTGAAGAAACAAAACCGAGAACAACACCAGCAAATCTTGGATTCCCAAGTGGAACATTTCACCATCAAGCAGGAAAACCTCGACCTGTTCTGGGAACTTGAGCGTCTGAAAGAAGAACATTCAGAGCTCCAGATAAAAGTGGAAGATCTTGAGCAACTAACGAGTGAGGAACCCCACCAAGAAGCTACCAGAAAAATTGAAGAATATAAGCAGTTCATGAGCGTTCGTTTGGAAACCTGTGAAAGGAACGAATTACGTCTCAAAAGACTGACAAAGGAATTGAAGGAATTACGAGGTGAAAAAACTGTGAGGGAGTTGAAAAGAGCCAAATTAGAAAAAAATGAAACATTCAGGGATCTCCAAAACAGCTATGAGGCATGTCAAAAAGCAAACTGCTATCTACAGCAGTACAGCAGAAAGCTGGTTGTAAAAAATGGAGATTTCAGACATAAAATCAGTGACCTGGAGAAGAAACTGGAAGCCTGTTCCCAGCAAGAAACAACCATAAACCAGCTGAGAGAGCAACTGGCACAACAGGATCGAGAGAAAAAGGCTCTAGAAGATTTCCTCCACATGAAAGCTCAAGAAACAGAAAAGAGCAAAATAGAAAATACAAAAGAGCACCTGGAAGTCAAAGTAATGCAAACGGTCTCTGTACAAACGGACTCAGTACATCAGCAGGAAGAAAACACAGATCCCCAGGTCCAAATTCAAGACCAGCATGAAGAAAAGGCAGAACCTGAAAGGGAAAAATGCACACAGATGGATTCATGTGAGATCGAGCCCCAAGAAATCCTGCTTTTGTCTGAGAACAAAACCACTGAAGAAAAGAATGATGACATAGAGGAAGAGATGAAACCAAAGAAAGAAAAGAAACAGAAGAAATCCTTCTTCACTAAATTGTGTCGTAGAATATTTCATATTTGAAAGTAAAAGAAGAGAATTCTAAATCCAATATACAAAAACAAAAAATGTGTGTAAATATGTAAATATTCAAAATGTAAATGTGAACATGTGTAAACTTCTAAAAATGCATATTTGTAAAAATGTATGTCAATACACAAACTGTTAACATATGTAAAAATTGATCAATGTAAATATGTATGACAAAAAAAAAAAAAAAAAAAAAAATTCCTCTCCGAGAACCGCACCTTATCGTGGTGGAGGGGTTTGCGTGCTGGAGTGATCCTAGGAGCTAAGCTGTTGGGCTAACACCCTTGGTGGGGTATCCATGACAGACAGGTCCTAGGTGACGAGCCAGACTAAGAGCGGTTCAAAACCTCTTTACAGAACCAGGTACCGGATACGTGTTTCTGTATGTGGTTTTTCTTTCTGGTTCTCAGCACCACAGACACCTCTGCAATGAGGGAGATTGTGGCTTTTGTTTCAAGCCCCCTCTAGTGGATAGGCGAGGCAGTCCAAGTAAGTTTTCCCATCAATGGTTAGGACACCACAGCTCCTCCCCTGTAGCCTTCAAGTGGAGCACTTTTTTTTTCTTTTTAAACACAAACTAAACAGCTCTACAAAACAACATGCGGTCAGTGGTTCACAGGTTTAACCAGTCAGGAGGACGCACATTTCGTTTAGGACGCGCTCTGGCTCCATCATTTGCAACATCTCCAAGCGCTTGGTTAGGCTCCACAGGAACCTGGTTCTCCACAGGCTCTGCGTCTTCTCCTGGGTCAAAAGGGTAGTCCCAATACGGTTCAGTTTCACAAACCACTTCTTTTGATGCTTCACTGTTGTGTTTTGCATCCAGCATTTGGTTTACATGTCTTTTCACACATTTCCCATATACACATGCCAAATATGTCACAGGGCCCAAAACTTTAGTTATTACACCATCTAACCACTACTCTCCTCCCCTGTAGTTTCTCACTAACCCATCAAGAAAGGTCTCATCTTTTTCGTTGTTGCTACAGAATGGGGTAGAGAGCACTCAGGAACCTCAGGTTTCACTAGTCTTTTTAAAAACAGTTCGGCTGGTGTTTTCTTGGTCACAGTGTGTGGCATATTTCGATATCTGTACAGAAAAGAAGAAAAAAACAAGCCTGAAGAGACTTGCCACCAGCAGCCTTGCTTTTGGATAAGGACCTCTTGAAATTTTGGACCAACCTTTCTGCCATCCCATTAGATGCAGGATGATAAGCCGGACTTTTAATGTGTTTCACCACATTGAGAGCCAGGAACGACTCAAACTCACTGGACGTAAATCGTGGACCATTATCTGACACCAGTTCTTTTGGTAACCCGTAGGATGCAAACAAACCTCGCAAAACTTCAATGGTCTTGTTAGCAGTAGTAGTTTTCATGTGTATTATCTCTGGCCAGCGTGCATAAGCATCCATAACAACCAGAAATGTCTCCTTTTGAACCACTGCAAAGTCAACATGTATTCTTTCCCACGGAGCAGAAGCACACTTCCACGTGTGAACCGGTGCAGTGGTTGGCAGGTTACGCTGAACCTTACAGATGTTACACTGGTTGGTTTCCCTCTCAATGTCCACATCCAGCGTAGGCTACCAAAACAAACTCCTAGAGAGCGACTTCATTTTGACGATGCCCCAGTGATCTTCATGTACGTCTGACAATAGCCTGTTCTGGAGTTTTTCTGGAATAACTACGCTGAGACCCCAGTGTACACAACCCTGTTCCACTGTCAAGTCAAATTTCCGTTTCACATAAGGCTGTAACGTTCCATCTGGAAGATGCTTAGGCCAACTTGCTCTCACATAATATTTCACTTTTGAGAGTAATTGTCTAAGTAGGACACTCCGAAAACTGGGTTTGATGTAGGAAAACTCTGATCTGCTATCGGCAGCGCATCAGCATTCCCATGTTGTCCTGAAGGTTTATACTGTACATACGTGTATGCTGCTAGTATCAGAGCTCATCTCTGCATTCTAGCTGCTGCTAAGGGAGGTACCCCTGTTTTTGGACCTAAGATTTTAAGCAAAGGCTTGTTGTTAAGGTAAGTGTCTGTTGCACAGCTGTGGTCTTTCTCCCTGCGTGGTGGATAGATGAAAGACGAATCGGAGCAGGATAAACTTCAGCCTCCTCTAGGCATATATTTATTGTACACGGAACAGGTACGTCTCCATCCAGGCAAAAAATCCTACGCTTGTGATGTCATCAAACATCGACAAGTACAGATAGAGCAACGATTCATGGGAAGAGTAAGAGTGCAAATATATACAGAAGCATTCAGTACTTAACACTTGTGGTCTGTAAGTAAAGTAAACTTCCGACCAAACAAGTATTCGTGAAATTTCATCACTCCAAAAACGAAGCCCAAAGCCTCTTTTTCAATCTGGGAATAGTTTTTCTCAGCTTTAGTCATGCGGGAAGCAAATGCGATTAGATTTTCATTACCATCATTCAATTTGTGTGAGATCACCCCCAATTCCTACTTGTAATGCATCACAAGCCAACATGAGTGGCAACTCTGGGTTGTAAAGAACAAGCACTTTACTTGAGGTTAACTGTCGTTTAGCTTCCTCGAAGGCTTTCTGACAGGAGACTGACCACTGCCACTTCACATCTTTTTGCAACAGTTCCTGAAACAGTTCCAGAACTGAAAATGGTGCCTGCAGTAAACTGCTTTCCCATCCTGAGGCGCCGGACGGTTTGCCAAAACCTCTTCCAGGCCAACCGATAGTCCTTCTCCTGTCAGGGTTGACATGGGGACAAAAAATGCAGACAGCACTTGTAACAGCAAAAGTCTCTGATTTATTTTAGTCAGAATCAAGAAAGCAGAACACATACTCATGCTGCTACCT
The DNA here is from genome assembly GCA_014656515.1 of Oryzias celebensis. Classification (NCBI taxonomy): domain Eukaryota; kingdom Metazoa; phylum Chordata; class Actinopteri; order Beloniformes; family Adrianichthyidae; genus Oryzias; species Oryzias celebensis. The sequence goes on from BNCR01000013.1 coordinate 661,021, forward strand.
AAACCCACACATGAACATGGAGAACGTGGAAATTCAACAAGAAGGTCCCGGCCAGGATTCAAACCAGGATCTTTTCACTGTGAGGTAGAGCCCTAACCACTACGCCACTGTGCAGCACATTACTGTGTATACTTTAAGTAAATACATAAAAAATTTTAGCTTCAAAAAGGGATTATTACCCAAAAGGGATTATGACCTTAATTTAAATATTGGCAATTGATAACAACCACTATGTCCGGAAATATCAGCAGTTCAGAAATGGTTTAAATAGAATGTTCATTCTACACATCTATGAAATCAGTTATTTTCATTGGGTTAACTTAAATTTGTTGCATCCAGGAATACCCCACTTTGTGCATAATCATGGACATTTTTTGTATGAAGAAACAGTTCCATCCATCTTCCGAAGGTACTGATCCCTTTTGGCAACACACGGTTGCTGGAGCCTATCCCAGCTACGGTTGGGTTAAGGCAGGGACATGTAGCCAGTTCCATTCTCAGGTTAATAAAAGATGTTTTGCATATTTGTTTATCTGCATATTTATTATTTATTCACGCTAAAAAGAGAATGTCAGAGCCAGAGGAAATTGTCCCAGAATGCAAAAGCTGTTTCCAGGCAAACTAATCAAATGAATGAGCAGTACTCTACATTTTCTTTGATTGTCCTTTTCAGAAAGTGTACTTTTCTGATGTCTCTGTGTTTGCAGACTCAGGTGCTGTTGGATAATCTATAGCTCCAAACTCATTAGCAAAACTTACAAGAACACCAAAATGTTTCTTCAAAGTGACTTTTTTTTCCAAATGCCAAACTTTTACATCAGAGGGAGGATTAACTGTTGTAACACCAAAAGCAGCAGCCAAAAGACAAAGATAAAACATGCTATTCTTATGTTATTCTTTCAAACTGTGGTTGCAAGGTCTCTGGTGCCAGTCGTGGCGGTAACCCTCGAACCCTGTGGTGGACACCTGCAGTAAGGGAGGCTGTCAAGCTGAAGAAGGAGTCCTATCAAGCCTGGTTGGCTTGTGGGACTCCAGAGGCCCCTGACAGGTATCGGCAGTCTAAGTGAACTGCGGCTCAGGCTGTTGTGGAGGCAAAATCTCGGTCCTGGGAGGAGTTCGGTGTGGCCGTGGAGAAGGACTATCGGTTGGCCTCGGAGACGTTCTGGCAAAGCTTCTAGCACCTCAGAATGGGAAAGCAGTTTTCTGCAGGCACCGCTTTCAGTGCAGGTGGGGAGCTGCTGACTTTGACTGGGGGCATTGTCGGGCGGTGGAAGGAATACTCCAAGGATCTCCTCAATCCTGCTGACACGCTTTCTGTTGAGGAAGCAGAGACTGAGAGCCTTGGGGTGGGGCTGTCCATTACCCAAGCTGAAGTCACCGAGGTAGCAAGGCACCGGGAGGGGACGAAGTCCACCCTGAGTACCTCAAGTCTCTGGATGCTGTGGGAGTGTCTTGGCTGACACGTCTCTGCAGCATCGCGTGGCAGTCGGGAACAGTACCACTGGACTGGCAGAAAGGGGTGGTGGTCCCCCTTTTCAAGAAGGGGGACTGGAGGGTGTGTTCCAACTACAGAGGAAACACACTCCTCAGCCTACCTGGGAAAGTCTATGCCATGGTACTGGAGAGGAGAGTCTGGCCAATATTTCTAGGCAAATTTCTAGGCGTAGTCAGCGGCCGGAAGAGGTCTGGTTTGGGAACCACCGGATTCACCGGATTTCCTCACTGCTCTTTGCAGATGATGTTGTCCTGTTGGCTTCATCGAGCCAGGACCTCCAGCCTGCACTGGAACGATTTGCAGCCGAGTGTGAAGTGGCTGGGATGAGGATCAGCACCGCTAAGTCTGAGGCCACGGTTCTGGAACGGACAAAGGTGGTTTGTCCTCTCTGGGTGGGCGGAGTGCTCCTTCCCCAAGTGGAGGAGTTTAAGTATTTTGGGGTCTTGTTCATGTGTGAGGGAAGATCGGAGCGTGAGATCGACAGACGGATTGGTGCTGCGTCCACCGTCATGCGGACGCTGTACCAGTCCGTCGTGCTGAACACGGCTTTCTAAAGGTCAGTGAGGTGCAGGTGGGCATCTGTCTGCAGATCAGCATCCGTCTGCTGGGCGCTGCTGCCTGGTCTGTTCTAAGGAAGAATAAATGTAGTGTGGCACGATGATGTCGTCCAATCAGAAGTTTCATTTGATCAAGTTAAAGTACAAACAGGCCCTTTCCTAAAACGGATCCTTAGGACACGCTGGCCTTCCTGGTCAGTGGTTTCTCTCAGATGGACCAGGTTTGGGTCCCAGTTAAGATCTACACCAACCGGATAACGATGGAAGGCTGACTTTTAAAAAGCTGCATGAGGGCTGACCCCTCAGTGTTACCAGAACCACTAAACATTACTGCCATCAACCAGAAACCCAGGTTAGAAGAACCAGGACCGAGTTTGGAAAGCTTATGAAGGATGAAGATGGAGACCAGCAGCAGCCCCGTTATTGGACAGAAGTTTTCCTTCAATTCACACCCACTTTCAGGTGTGTGTGGGTCGTCGCCCCTCAGAACAGCTGTTCTGTTTTTGGAGATCCATTCGCTGAAATTCTTTCAAGCTCCTCAGTCAGCGGTGGAGGAACTTTCAGCACAAAATGCAGCAAAGAAAAATGTAAGTGATCATCTTTTTTTTTTGTCTTTTTCTCTTCTAATTGCAAGCTTTTTTTTATTTTTATTTTTTTACAACAGAAGCCTTTAGGGTGCATGGGGGGTAACCTTTAACCCCTTGACACCTGACATGTTTTCAGCTATGAAAAGAATGTTAGCTCTGTTTTTGTTTTCATGTAGATATTAAATTTAAGTGAATTGTAGAGCCAAAGGGGTCTGCTGCCTAAATGCATCAAACTCTCAGACAGACTGAGGCTGCGTTCAACCCATCGTTCGTCTGCACTGCTGGTCAGGAACAAGCTCTGCAGAAGAGATTCCAGTCATTCCAGATTGACCGTGACAGACTTTTCTCACCGCTGTCTTTGTGGGGTTGTGGGAGCGCAGTCGGCCACTGCGTCTCTGGTCTAGAGACCCGCTCCATGGAAAATTGTGGTTTGGATGTTTTTAACCTCTTCTTGGGGCATTTTTCTCATGATGGAGGACATGTATAAAGAAAATTACAATTACAGTAGATCAAAAGATGATCAGAGTAGGACTTTCACAAGAACTGCAACTGGCCTGGTGAAGAGAGCAGTTCCATTTAAGGGTGTATTCACACTGGACACATTTGGTTTGCTTGAAGTGAGCCGGAGTTCATTGATAATCTGAAACACATTTTCAGTCTGACACCCAAGCGGACCCAGGAACCGCTCTCGGACCTATCTTTGGAGGCAGTCTCGGTCCGTTTCCAATCGGACTGAGCTTCAGTTCAATCTGAAATTCCTCAGGCTAAATATGCTCAGCGCTCGGAGCGGAACAACTGGACCAAAATGGCCACCGCATTACAGGCTGTAAACAGAGTAGGAATGAGGCAACCGATGAGAGACAGCAACTCACTGAAATGTGTTTGGATGAATGCAGGCTCGTAAAAACAACTTTTAACCTGATCCACATTGTTTCTCACTGTTTTGCCGACAATCCAACTGTCAAAAACACTTATCGGCGTAGCTTCTTAGCCGTCATCTGCTCAGTAAGTAACCGCCTTGCAGCAGGCCTCCACCGTGCCAAAGCAACAGTAAAAAGTGTCGTACTTGACGTTCTTACAGACGTTCAAAATTGTCCCATGAAATATAAAGTTTGAAAATGTGAAAACGTTTGAAAGCTTAGGAATTCCATTATTCTTTCTCTCTTTGCTTTTCCACGCCATCGTAATTTCTGGCCAATGACTGAAGAGATCCTTAGTCATGTGGTTTTGTTTTCAAGTTTTGGTTCAAACATAAATGTCCGGTCGACAGCAGCCTGAATACAGACCAAACATAAGGTTCAGGACTCGATCCGGACCAACAGACTTTCTCAGTCTGAATACATCCTTATTTCCTCTTCCTGTCCAGATCAGAAAAGTCTTAGCTTGTAAAGAGATCACCTCCTTCAAAGTTATTCCTTTAATATCCAACTAGCTGAGTGAACCTGCTCTTTTCCTGAATCTGTTGACAAGCAGCCGAACCCTGAGCTTGTCTCCTTGTTTTCTCTAGGAACACAAACCCAGATCTACAGAAGACATCAGAGGATCCTCCTTGATTCTGAAGATCCGGTGTGACTTTGTCAGAACAGAGTTGAGGGTTCTCATTGGAAATCCTGTCATTAAGTAACTCTTAAGAACCTCCCTGGGATCCAACAATGAACCTCAATCTCACTTGAGCTTCTGTCACAGTTGTGTCACTGGACTTTCAGAGCATCAGCAGTTTTCACAAAGATTCCTGTTTGAAGAACTACACATCAACTTTTGCAGTCAAATCATGCTGAACTGGGGAATTAAGAGCTGTCTTATCATTTGAAAATCAAAAGCGACCTCTGCTGTTGGTGCTGTGAAAGTACACCAAATGTCATTGAAGTAGGTTAGCATGAGGAGCAGGAACATGTATGTTTTATGTATTTAGCAGTACTATTGTGACCTGTCTGTGCTGCTTTAAAAAGAGCTGAATAAATCAAATAAACAAACATAAGAAAGTGACCTCCTGTCATCCTTTCTCAAGCTGGTTAGAATGGGTTGAGGAAGTTTTCTGGTGTGTGACTGAAGAGCATCATCAAGACTGAAAGGAAAGGTGTGGAAGACTGTAGTGAGAGCTGTTGGTTTAGAGACAGAAGGCAGAGATGAAGACGCTGAGGTTCTCTTTGGGAGAGACCAGGATGGATCAGGAATGAATCCGTCAGAGGAAACAGATCCTGGTAGATGTTCTGGAGATCAGTGCAGATGTAAACTGGTACTGTTGGTTTATTTCTCTGTGGATGTAAAGACTTTCTCTGTTTCTCTGCAGCACAACCCTGAAGAGCTGCTGACACTGGGAATCCTGTGCTCTGATTGGCTGAGAGGGTGTGAGCGGGGTCGAAGCAGCCAGAGAACGACGGCGTTGGACGTCAGTCAGTGTGCAAATGTATATTTTTAAGAACAAAGAGTTTTTTCAAGGTGACCTGTTTAGTGTATGTTGCCATAGATCCCAGGTTTAGAAAGCGATGCAGCAGGTCGTCTTTGCGTCCTCCAATCAGCAGTTACGTTAATCAATCGTCCTATGATCACTGAGCTTGCAGTCTGAAGTGTGGCTTTACAGACGCTGCGGTTTCTAAGTTCTACTCAAAAAACAGGCTTGGCTGTGTTCCCCTAATTCCCAGGTGCCATGATCTGATTGGTTCTGCGGGGCAGGTCATAGAACTGTCATGTTTCTTTCCCTGGAAACTCCTGAATGCAGCTGAGAAAGCTGTGGGACATCATTTGGTAGACACTGGTCCAAGTCTGAAGCTGTGAGGCGTGATCCTCCTCCATGGGTGCCAGTTCAGTTCCTACTCTACACGCCCATGTGTGCAGACGTGTCCTTGGGTTAGACGCTGAGCCCCGCATTCCTCCCGGTGGCTTGGGTAGCACCTTGCACGGCAGCTCTGCCACCGTTAGTGTGAAGAGTTGAAAATAGTGTAAACTGTAAAGCTCTGTGAAGCCTGGAAGAATTCACTCTAACCTCCATTAGGAGCCCAACAGGAACAAGCCTCAGTCACATGCACCAGACGGGTCAACGCCTGTGCACTGCTACTGCTGCGGGTCTTCGGGTTGTTCTGGCCCATAGAGAGCAGCGGCTGCATCTTATGAGAAGCAGGTGTGTCTTGCGATTGCCATGAAGCTTGTCCAGTCACCTCATGGAAATGGAAAGTACCATTGTCGTGGGTGTGATAAATCGTTCTAAAAATGTAAGAATTATGTCAGTTATCTGCACTGACCATGTACGGTTGATGCTGTCACACGGCGCCCTTTACCCAGCTGTTAGTAAGATGAGCGCACTGGCTTTTTTCTGACCGCACGCTCTGTTGCATGTATGGGTTGTGCACGTGACACATTAGTGCCCATAAGAAGCCGTTGGATACCCACACAAACTACGATCTGATTGTCGAACTCTCTTGCTTCTTACAGCCAGGTGTTGGATGGGAAAGGAGCACGCACCTTTCAGGTGAACAGCTGAGCACAGCAGGGTTTGGGGGGGTCTGTGCGACATGCCTGCATCTCACCTACTTCCCCCTTACTTATCATTGTGGGTTGCTTAAGTGTTAACTATCACCTGATCTTAGCAGCATGTCTGTAGAGAAAGAAATGTGAAGATTTTAACCCTATGAGTTCTCCGGGTTTTGTAGGATCTTAGTGGGTCACCTGCGTGTCCCGCACAGGTTTGCCCATTTTTCACCCGCAGACAGTGGGACAGTGGTTTTCCAGTGGTCCTAGACTTTCTCTATTTTAACATAAAAGATCCAGTTTCTTAGTTCAAAGATGCATTCGGGTTCAGCCTTTTTCCACTTTGGTTCTTAGCTGTAAGAAGTGGGGAGGCTAAAAATGGGGTTGCTGTGTGCGTGTTTGTGTGAGAGAGAGGGGGAGTTCAAATGGATGATAGCTTTTTCAATGTTTGCCCTTAGACTTTATAAAGAGAAAGAGAAGCAAATAGATGAAATATAATGGAACAGAAGAGAAGAGATGCAGTGAACATGTGAAGCAGGTTCCTGCTGGGTTAGAGGCGGGGATGAATGTTACCTGCTGCTGGTTTAGGTGAGCTTTCGGAGCTTCCTCTGGTATCAAACCCACCGTTTGTAAAAGAGACAAAGTCACAATTTGTTCCGTCTTCCTTATTTATTTTCCTAGTCAGCTTTAACATTCAACATGCTTGAAGTTTTTGCAATACAAGGAAAAAAACTCACCTTTTTGGTTCCAAAATCAGCCATCTTGAGCAGGGAGGAGGCGTGCCTCAGCAGCTGCCTTCTCATAGGTAGAGTAGCTGGTGGGTCTTCATGTTTAATGAAACTTTATAACTATAAGCTGTCAATTGTGTAATGTGCACATTTTTTTTATAATTCTAAAAATGTAATATGGTAAAGCATTGCAATATTTTAAGTAAATATCATAAATGTATTTAAATCTGAAGCTTTATTTTCCCAGTTGTCAGCAGGTGTGAACAATGGTGGTCATGTATTTTTTAGCAGGTGCTGAAGAAGTGGATGATGGGATGAGAGGAGCGGCTGAGAAAACTGTTATTTGTGAAGCTTCTCATCCACTTCCAAATAAAACATCCTGTTTGGCCTCTCAACTCTGCCTTTGGGCTTGTTTATTTCTGGAGTGGAACCAGGCAGCAGGTCTGGCTGTGCTCAGCTGGTTCTGACAGGCGACTTCCTTCACTTTCAAAGTGAAACTTTCCATCATGCAGGTCTGAGTGTGAAGTACGTTTTTATTTATATAGCACCTTTGACAGACAAATAGGCACAAGGTGCTTCACAAGTTAAAAGGATAAAACAGAGGGTAAAAACATTAAAGACAGAAGCCTCACAGGTTAAAACATCAAGAATAAAACCTCACAGGCTAAGAGACATAAAATACAAGGACAACATAAACAATCATTATAAGCCCAAATAAAAACAGATTTAGTTAAAATGCTTAACAAAATAAAAGGTTTTAAGATGGCTTTTAAAAGAGTGAATAGAGTCCAGAGAACGCAGCGAGAGTGGGAGCTCATTCCAGAGTTTCAGAGCAACAGCCTGGAAAGATCTGTCTCCTCTGGTCTGGAGACGAGTGCGAGGGACCATCAACAGGTTCTGATCCACAGACCTCAGCACACGCGTTGGTCTGTAGGGGACAATTAGATCACTGACATATGATGGGGCTTGACCATGGAGGGCTCTGAAAGTCAGCAATAAAATTTTATATTGATGGCGATGAACAACCGGGAGCCAATGAAGATCTTTGAGGAAAGGGGAGATGTGAGCTCTTCTCTTGGTGCGGCTCAAGATCCTCACAGCAGAGTTCTGGATCAACTGCAGACGAGACAACTCCTTCTTATTCAAGCAAGAAAACAGACTGTAACAGTAGTCTAGCTGTGTGGATACAAAAGCATGATAAGAAGTTCAAGATCTTCATATGACACCATTTTCCTGAGTTTGGAAATGTTCCTCAACTGGAAGAAACAGTTCTTTAGCAGCTGTTTGGAGTGCTGCTCCAGTGACATGTCTTTGTCAAAGATGACTCCCAGGTTCTAAGGCTGAGTTTGACAGCCTGACCAAGAGAACCCAAGTGCTGCTTAATCCCTGGTATGGCGTCATCAGGGGCAATGACTAGAGTTTCTGTTTTCTCTGAGTTTAGCTGCAGAGAGTTTTACTGAGCCAGTGTTTAATCTGACTCAGGCAGTTTATCAGAGTCCAGCTTTGTGTCTCAGAGGGTTTAAAAGAACAATATAGCTGATATCATCAGCAAAAAAGTGGTAGGAGACATCACAATAGTTCTGGATAATCTCTCCGAGGGGAGTCATGTATAACAGAAAGAGAACAGGCCCAGAACAGAACCCTGAGAACCCGCACAGTGAGGCTGCAGACTTGGACCTTATGTGGTTAGCCATGACACTGAAACTCCCACCAGATAGGTAAGAGGAAACCAGTGAAGAACTGACTCTGACAAACTGATCAGGTCCCTCAGCCTTTTCAAAGAATCTGATGGTCAACTGTGTCAAATGCTGATGACAGATTGATAAAACCAGAACAGTGTATTGTCAGAATCAGCAAGATGTCACTGGACACTTTCAGCAGGGCTGTTTCTGTGGAGTGATGTTTATGAAAACCTGACTGAAAAGGATCATAGATACTGCTTTTATCCAAGAAATCTGATACTTGTTCAGCGACCACTTTCTCAAAGATTTTAGACAGAAATGGAAGCTTTGAGATCGGTCTATAATTATTGAAATCAGATGGGTCTAAATTAGACTTTTTCAGTAAAGGCTCCACTATGGCATGTTTAAATGGGTTAGGAAACTCACAACTGGAGAGTGAAAGGTTGATCATGTCAGTGATACCCTGGCCAATCACATCAAACACCTTTAAGAAGAGTTTAGAAGGAATCACATCAGATGCACAAGAAGAAGGTTTCATCTTCTGACAGGCTTAAAAGTTGACCATTTGTGTGAAGCAGGCTCCACTGCAACACATCATTACAACAAAGAGGTGGGAGTTAGTCTTTGATCTTCTTTGTCTTGTTTGCAAAGAACTTGAGAAATTCATTGCTGTCCGCTTGCAGGACAAACAATAGAACTGATGGTGTCAAACAAAACTTTGGGACTCTTCTATTAAAGGATATCAGCTGGTGAAAGTCATCACATCTGGCTTCTTTCATCACCTTGTTATTTGAGGAAATGAGATCTCTAAGGTGTAGCCTGTGGACCATGAGATTGGTGGATTGCAACAGACGCTCAGTTTGACGACATCTCTTTCAATTTTGAATTGTTCATTAATCCAGGGATGCACTTTTTTCGTGATACGTTGGCTTTGACAGGAGCCACTTGATCCAGAATTATGACACAGTGATCACTAAAACAATCAGTTTGTTCACATCGAGACATTCTTCAAATAAATGGGGATCAAACAGAGCAGAGAATTGTTCAGTAGTGTGGCAGTGATGATGCGCCTTTGAGACATAATGCTTGAAGAAACAGGTTCAGAAGTGACATTTAACTCAAGAAAACTCCACTATGATCACTCATATGCACATCCTCCACAGCTATGTTAGCAATGCTCAGTCCAAGAGAGAAAACTCAGTCCAGAGTGTGGCCCTTCTGATGGGAGGGGTCAGAGACATGCTGCTCAAAATTACAAGTTTCAGTCAAAGTTAAAAATTCCATTGCAGGACAGGATGAGAGATGATTTACATGAAGGTTAAAATCCCAACTATTAAAACCTTTTCCAGCTTTATGATTGAAGACAGGAAGTCACTAAAATCCTGTAAAAACGGGGCAGCAGGACCAGGAGGACGACAGACCGACACAATAACTGGATTTGAGGAATCAACTTTGAATGACAGAGATTCAAAAGAAGAGAAAGTTTGTGAGTTTATGTCTCTGCACGTGTAGTTGTCCTTGTAAACAACTGCCACACCCCACGGCGGCGAAGGGGCGGGACTTTCCGATGACCGAACATAAATAAATGAATAAATTCTCCCTCTTTCTGCCAAGTCTCAGTCAGACATGAAATCCAGGTCTTTTCCTGAAAAAAGTTCGTTCAATGAGAAGGATTTGTTGGAAATAGAGCGGGTATTCAGCAACCCCAGCCGTATTGGAGGTAGTGACGTCATGATGGGAGGGACGGCCGGGTGCACCGGGATTGGTCGTAGACACGCCGAGAGGTCACATGACCTCCAGCTGGGAGTCCGCTGCAGTGGAAACCGAGTGGACACGGTGTAAACACGGAAGTGCTGGACAGTGTCAGGATCCAGCGGGAAGAAGGCCAACGTAGTGAAGGCGCCAAGTCATCAACCTGTCATTCTGTGAAGGTCCAAGTCATCAACCTGTCATTCTGTGAAGGCGCCAAGTCATCAACCTGTCATTCTGTGAAGGCGCCAAGTCATCAACCTGTGATTCTGTGAAGGCGCCAAGTCATCAACCTGTCATTCTGTGAAGGCTCCAAGTCATCAACCTGTCATTCTGTGAAGGCGCCAAGTCATCAACCTGTCATTCTGTGAAGGCGCCAAGTCATCAACCTGTGATTCTGTGAAGGCTCCAAGTCATCAACCTGTCATTCTGTGAAGGCTCCAAGTCATCAACCTGTCATTCTGTGAAGGCTCCAAGTCATCAACCTGTCATTCTGTGAAGGCGCCAAGTCATCAACCTGTCATTCTGTGAAGGCGCCAAGTCATCAACCTGTCATTCTGTGAAGGCGCCAAGTCATCAACCTGTCATTCTGTGAAGGCTCCAAGTCATCAACCTGTCATTCTGTGAAGGCTCCAAGTCATCAACCTGTCATTCTGTGAAGGCGCCAAGTCATCAACCTGTGATTCTGTGAAGGCTCCAAGTCATCAACCTGTCATTCTGTGAAGGCGCCAAGTCATCAACCTGTCATTCTGTGAAGGCTCCAAGTCATCAACCTGTGATTCTGTGAAGGCGCCAAGTCATCAACCTGTGATTCTGTGAAGGCGCCAAGTCATCAACCTGTCATTCTGTGAAGGCGCCAAGTCATCAACCTGTCATTCTGTGAAGGCTCCAAGTCATCAACCTGTCATTCTGTGAAGGCGCCAAGTCATCAACCTGTCATTCTGTGAAGGCCTGTTAGCTCAGTGACAAAAGTTATTTGACACATTCATGCAGGAGCCGCAGTCAGGAACCATTCGGTGGATTAACCCAAAGCCAAACACAATCTGTCCTTGGGGTTCTCCATGAACAGATCATCAGCCTGTTTCAGGGACACACTCACATGCACACATAGGGTTCATTTACAATCACGGCTCATGGATGTGGCATCACTGAGCTCCTCAGACAGACACCTTAACACCACAGTAGGGTGAGTTTGGCTCGTGGAGGCTCAGCAGCTTTCCAGAATCATTTTCTGGGCCCCACTCTACCAACACAAGTGAACAATCAGCAAACAAGCACCATGCTAACAAGCACTTCACCCAAACATAGTTGTGGTAAATGTCCGTTTCCAAGATTGAAATGAGATGAAATTTAAAAAATGGACTGAAAGACAGTGAATCAAAGAGGCAGATGAGGAAAAAAGGTCAGAGTTCAGCAAACTTAGCTCGGCTGCTTTAAGCTAATCAGCAAAGCTGATATTTACAAGAAGAGTTAAGGAAATGGATCAGAAAGGAGGTCAAAGACAGAGCAGTTAACCGCCACACACGTCATTTATCAGCTTCAAAAACATTTCCTTGGAATCCAACAACCAGAAAATCCCGCTCCCCCCAGCTCAGCCAAACCTTCAGTTCCAGTGCAGGGGGTGACCCGCTGCTCACCAAGCACCTCCAGCATCTAACACACGAGTGGTGGAAACTATTTGCTACTTTGCTTATTTCAGGCATTACTGTGTTTATTTGTTTGCACCATTTCTGAACATGTGATGCTCAAAAGACTGTCTGAGGCGTCACTCAGTGGTGGAGCCAGAACATTTTAAATGGGGTGGAAGGAGAGGGTCAGAAGTCTTTGGAGGGGCGGCAAATGACAACAGCAGAGTGGAAGACCATTACAAATGAAAAGGCTCAAAACCACACGTTTCATTCACTTTTATTGTTGTTAAGGAGAAAACAGCAGTTCTTTTAGCTGAGGTGCTTTTTCTAATGCGTACAGAAGCTTGTTTTGATGATTTTTTAACCCCACTGACACATGAATTTATTTCCAAATATTCGACCATTAGTGGCTGGTTTAGGCTCCGGCTGCCCTGTGACCCGAAAGGGACAAAACAGTTTAGAAGAAGAAAGATAAAAATCATGAAAATCAATCAATCAAGTACATCTGACAGTCGCACATTAAAAAAACAACTGTGTTTCCCCTCATTTTGGTGTTTAGATATTTATTCAGTTTTAACATGATTTATAACACCAATACAAACCAACAACCCCCCCTCCCCCGCTGTCAACCCTTACACGCATTGTACTTGCATTATAATAATAGAATATGCTTGCAAAATATATCATCATCCAAAACCATGTATATGTAAACACACAAACATATAAACAATGATATTCAAGAGTCCGTTTAGGGAATGCTTGCAAACAAAATATAGCAAGACAATGCATTCAGATAACAAGACAAAATGATCAAAAATAAATAATAGATAACAGCCTGATATATGAATAAATAAATTAAGAAAGAAAGAAAAGAAAAAAAGGTAAAGAATGATTACTCTGTTATCTTTGTAGATGGGTTATTGAAAAAGGGCAGGAAGGGTCCCACACAGTATAGAATGTGTGTTTTGAACACTTAGGGTGTACTTTATTTTTTCAAGTTTAAGGTGGAACAACATCTTTAATCCAGTGTGATACAGTGGCTGGATCAGTGCCTTTCCATTTAAGCAGGATGAGACGTTGTGCTAAGGAAAAACAATAATCTTGTGACCCCCAGAAGGTATGAAGTCTCTCATCACAGATCCCAAAAAGAAGCATAAGTGGGCATGTTGATATGTTGAACTCAAAAATACATGTAGAGGTTTGACAAAGAGCTTTCCAGAAATGCTGCATGCAGGGGCATAACTAAAACATTTGAATCAGAGAGGGATCTGCTGATTTGCACCCATCACCTATAGGGTTGATTTGCGGGAACATTTTTGACAAATTGGATTTAGAAAAATGAGCACGATGGACTACTTTAAACTGGATGAAGCGATGTCTTGCACACATTGAAGATGAGTTAATTTTTGATATACTTTCCCAGGCGCTGTCACTGATGGAGATTTGAAGATCCTGCTCCCAGGATGTTTTCATGGATTGCATAGAGGGGGGCAGCAGGAGAGTATTTTAAGCATGTTAGTAATTGACTTTTTTTGAGTTGGATTGAAACAAAGCATATCATCCATTACATTTTTAAAATATTTTTTTGGAAAACCTAAAGTGGAGGTAGCTATAAAATGATGGACCTGAAGAAATGTAAAGAAATGTATGGCTGACAAGCTATATTTGTTGGACAATTGTTGAAAGGACACAAACTGGTTTTCAGAAATAAATCAATAAAACTTTAATACCCCATAAAGCCACTCTTGAAATGTAATCTAACCCTGAGGGTGCAAACAAGTCATTTGATAATATCGGGGAAGACAAACTTAATCCTAAGCACCCAAAATGTTTTCTAATTGATGGCGTATGTTGATGGAATCATGTACCACAGGGTTATGAATTACTAAAGGTTTAGACATTGGAGTGGAGCACAGATTACCAACAATGACAGAGACCCGAAAGAGAGTTTGTTTTTTCCCATCTCTGCCCTGGAGGACCAGCTTTAATAGAATGATACGCCCTAAAAGACATCCAACACAAATTGGCAGCCCTGTTATAATGGTGAAAATTTGGAAGCGAAAGTCCACCATCACATTTTGCTTTCTGTAGATGTTCTTTTCAAGGACGTGGTTTTTGACTTTCCCGTATAAATGTTGAAATGATGGAGGCCAGTTTTTTAAAGTACTGTATGTGTTAGGGATAAACACAGGGAGGCTTTGAAATACATATAAAAGTTTAGGCAGAATTACTGTTTTACCTACATTTATCCTCCCCATCAGTGAAAGGTAAAGAGGGGACCACTTACAAACAACCTCTTGTATGGACAGTTTTAATTTGTTAAGGTTCGCCTTGAAAAGGTTACAAAATTGTCTTGTCACTGTTATGCTAAGATAAACAAAACTATTTTGAACAATCTTGGAAGGAAAGACTTTTTTCCAGAACAGACTTATACTAAATGACAACATCTCACTTTTGTGTAGATTTAGTTTGTATCCTGACACCTTCCCAAATTTAGTTAGGAGATTAAGAATATTGGATATGGTTTCTTCAGCCTTGGATACAAACAGCAAAAGATCGTCTGCATACAGGGCCAGTTTATGTTCCATACCCCTTCCTGAAATGCTGTGAGTCAAGCGTTTTTTGTCTGACCACTATTGTCAATGGTTCAACAGCGAGGACCAACAGAAACGGGCTAAGTGGACATCCCTGACTCGTATCACAATAGTCAGAATGGGTTTGACCAGGTGTTATTGGTAAGTACCATAGCAGGGGGACAGGCATGTAAACGCTTGATCCAGGATATAAAGGAACTGCCAAACCTAAATCTGCATCCATTGAGATAATGCATTCGCATTTATCAATGCTGGGGTATAGAATGTTAAATATGGTAAATGACGGATACTAAAAAGAAGAATTGATCTTTAAGAAAACCAGACTGATCCAAGACACAAGGCTCACAGGACTCTTTCCAGCCGTGAAGCAAAAACTTTGGCCAAAAAATTATAATCCGACTTCAGAAGGGAGATTGGTCTCTATGAGCCACATTCCCAGAGGTTCTTATCTTTTTTAGGAATAAAGTTATACATGCATGATTAAAGCTGCCTGGGAGCGCCCCCTTTATCCTAGAATCTGTAAACGTTTGTGGTCATTATAGGGGCAAGTTGTGGTGGTGCTTAATACATATTTTCAGGGGGACGGACACGGTCTTAAAAATACATCAATTTAACAGGAGCTGCACAAGCACAAAAAAGTACAGTACAGCAAACTGCATGTGTGCTTCAGTCTTGAGAGGCAAAACTGATGACCTCATCATTAAAGGACACATGAATGTCCCAAAAAAAAAACAGCCCAACTGTTACAGCCTCCAGGAACGTTCTGTAGAAAACCCTCAGAGATGCCAGAAACTCCACCTGGACCAGGAAGCTTCAGGACAGAATGAACTCAGCTCAAAAACACTCCAAAAGATTAGAAGACATTTCTGTATTTGCATGACTTCTATGGATATTGTAGAGTCATATGGCTTACATGAACTCTGTTGACTTTCCTAGCAGCTCACAGCAGGTTTGACTGATGAAAAGAGAAGTAAAGCGTCAGCTCTCCTTGAACCCGTTCAGAAGATTTACTCAAAGAAACGTTTCATTCTCCATCATTTGAAGTGTGAACATCCTGATGTAACCTTTGCTTCTGAGGGTAATATATGAAGGGATTGAAGGACACTCTGCTTGGGTTCAATGCCAGCCTTTATCCTCCTCAGTATGCAGAACAGGAAGCACACAGCGCCGCCATACCTGTCACCACCAGTGGATTTTCCCTGACAAGCTGAGCTGTTCACCTGTGGGCAGAACGCATGGAAACGGATCAGATGAAAGACTTGATGTTGTTTGCGGTGAACATGGGTTCAGGTACCTCTGCCCTCTGGATGAACTGCTGGATGGCAGCTTTCTGCTTCTCTCCATGTCCTCTCCGTGCTCTGAGTGCAGACGCCTGTAGGGCTCAGCCTAAGGCGAAGGTCAGGATCCAGGCTTTAGGGAGGGATGGCTGTTGATGGCGCTCAGGTGAACAGAAGCTTCCTCTTCACTCTGACCACCAGAGAGGACAGCAGTTCCTGTGGGGAGCAGACAGTCCATGCTGCTCTGTCTTTGAACAGATTTGTTTGAACTTTGAAATCAAACACTCACCAGCAGATGGACTTGCCTGCCACAGCTGGGGAAAGAGCGGCAGTTGCCATGACAACCTCTCCAGACTGTGTCCAGAGGTGACCATGTTTGGGTTGAGGAGGGTGCCTTCCAAGTCCACATGGTGGTCAGACATGACCTTATCCACTGCAGCCAGAACCTGAAGGACCAACTGCAGAAATGAAAACATCAATCCAAAACATGAAATAAAAGTTAGAAAAAAAGGTTTTCTCCAAATAGATGCCTCAACTCCAGCCGTGAATCCATGAATCTTTAAATCGGAGTTGAAATCATTGTTACTTTTGGCTCGCTCAGTGCTTGATAGAGGAATACACCAAAACTCCACTGATGTCTTCTATCAATCACTTCAACAGACTAGTGTTGTTACACATCAGGAGAATTCTGTATTCATTGGACTAATCTGGATTATAATCATAATCTAGAATGTTTGGAAGAACTTGAAATCCTCATTCATTTAGCTCAGGTTGATGTTTTTTGTGCAGCTCCTGGACAAACTTTTGACAGACATTTTACTCCTCATGAATAAACAGAATAGAAAATGAACTGCTAATCTGGATTACCTGCCTCTGCATACCTTCAATTTCAGAGGAAAAGATTTCTTCATGAAATGTAGCTGTGCACATTTGGTAAAAAAATACAACAAAAAGCCATCTTGTTAGTGACAAACTGGCGGCGTTTGAAGTCACCATCAGGTAAGATCTCCAGCTCAATGACGGGCATAATGCCATGCTGCCCCTTCTATCTAAATCCAAATGTCAAGGGCTCAACTGTTCCATCCCATTTCTGTCAAAAACAATGTCAATTCTTCTGTTAGACAGCTGTAAAAACACACACTTTAAAAAAGAAATAGAATAGATGGCAGCTATGATTACCCATTTCCAGTAAAACCCATGGTTTCAGAAGAGAACGGTTTGGATATCTGGCTGTAAAAAGCAGAGCAAACATCATCTAATCTGAGGGTTCATCCTCTGTGGATTGTGGCACCAAAGAAAGCTCTTTATAGACCAAAAAACAAACAAACAACAACAACAAGAAATTCCATTTGAACTACTAATGTTAAACAAAGCCAGATCTGAACGTCCAATTACATTTATTCTTTTCAAATTAAAAGCCTCCACAGAGGGTTCATCTTTAATGTTGTAAAACTATTGACACCTTTTAACAATATCCTAAATGTTTCTGTTTTACATGGATGCTTTTCATGTAGGATAACATTTATCAAACACCACTGTTCTCTTAGAACTAGCGATTCAAGCTGAACAAAAGCGGAACTTTCATTCAAAATAATTAAAAGACATTAACATTATGACTTGTTTTGATGCCAAACATAACTTTTAGAAAAGAAATTGTTTTTAAGGAGAACCACGAGAGTCTGACCGATTCAATCCCATTTATCAGTTTTAAAACCTTCAATAATAAGGACGTCCATTGGAATTCAGACCATCTGTATTGTAGTAAAAAGAGTTCATCAGCAGACTTCGTTTTGGATTCGTGTCTGAAAAAGTCAACAAAGCGTTTACGAGACGCTGCGCCCACGAACCTTTTCATTCTCCTTCACTTCAGACATCCACACGTTCTCTTCTTTAACTTGAATGTTCTCCTTACGTTCTTCCACTTCAAGCCAAAGTTAATCTTGACAACAACAACAAAAACGGATTAAAAACACCAAAACCAACGGAAAAAAATCCATCCGACAAGCCGAACATGCTAACAGGAAATAACGAGTGAGGCGGCACAGGCTACTTCCGGTAATGTTGCGCATTCCCTTTGCGCATGCGTAAGTTTTTTTCTTTCTTTTTTTTCTCTGAACGGTTGGAAATCCCCTGACTCTGACACTGTCTCTGATCAGACACGTCACGTATGTGACGTCAGATGACGCCACAGCTCTTGTTGTTATATATGGGACCGGATTCCTTACAAAACCCCTTTTGTAAACGCATTTTCATCGTGTTCGCTTTCCCAGTCTAGCAACCGTCTACTTTGCAAACATCCCGCAGCTAAAAAGACTTTTTTATTTCATCTGTAACTGAATTTTTAGCTGAACTTGATTGTTTTTCCATCGCCTACAATGCATACAAACGAGCCAGGAATCAGATCCCAATTCCCCAAGAAGTCATGGAGGAACTGCGCTTCCTCAGACAGGAGAGGGAGATTCTCCAACAGGAGAACTCCAAATTCAAGAAAAGCAATGAAAGTCTTCAGCTTGAAAACCTGCAGCTGAGCAAAGCAATGAAAGCCATCGAGAACATGGTTCTTCAAATTGAAGCGCTGAAGAAACAAAACCGAGAACAACACCAGCAAATCTTGGATTCCCAAGTGGAACATTTCACCATCAAGCAGGAAAACCTCGACCTGTTCTGGGAACTTGAGCGTCTGAAAGAAGAACATTCAGAGCTCCAGATAAAAGTGGAAGATCTTGAGCAACTAACGAGTGAGGAACCCACCAAGAAGCTACCAGAAAAATTGAAGAATATAAGCAGTTCATGAGCGTTCGTTTGGAAACCTGTGAAAGGAACGAATTACGTCTCAAAAGACTGACAAAGAATTGAAGGAATTACGAGGTGAAAAAACTGTGAGGGAGTTGAAAAGAGCCAAATTAGAAAAAAATGAAACATTCAGGATCTCCAAAACAGCTATGAGGCATGTCAAAAAGCAAACTGCTATCTACAGCAGTACAGCAGAAAGCTGGTTGTAAAAAATGGAGATTTCAGACATAAAATCAGTGACCTGGAGAAGAAACTGGAAGCCTGTTCCCAGCAAGAAACAACCATAAACCAGCTGAGAGAGAGCAACTGGCACAACAGGATCGAGAGAAAAAGGCTCTAGAAGATTTCCTCCACATGAAAGCTCAAGAAACAGAAAAGAGCAAAATAGAAAATACAAAAGAGCACCTGGAAGTCAAGTAATGCAAACGGTCTCTGTACAAACGGACTCAGTACATCAGCAGGAAGAAAACACAGATCCCCAGGTCCAAATTCAAGACCAGCATGAAGAAAAGGCAGAACCTGAAGGGAAAAATGCACACAGATGGATTCATGTGAGATCGAGCCCCAAGAAATCCTGCTTTTGTCTGAGAACAAAACCACTGAAGAAAAGAATGATGACATAGAGGAAGAGATGAAACCAAAGAAAGAAAAGAAACAGAAGAAATCCTTCTTCACTAAATTGTGTCGTAGAATATTTCATATTTGAAAGTAAAAGAAGAGAATTCTAAATCCAATATACAAAACAAAAAAATGTGTGTAAATATGTAAATATTCAAAATGTAAATGTGAACATGTGTAAACTTCTAAAAATGCATATTTGTAAAAATGTATGTCAATACACAAACTGTTAACATATGTAAAAATTGATCAATGTAAATATGTATGACAAAAAAAAAAAAAAAAAAAAAAAAATTCCTCTCCGAGAACCGTCACCTTATCGTGGTGGAGGGTTTGCGTGCTGGAGTGATCCTAGGAGCTAAGCTGTTGGGCTAACACCCTTGGTGGGGTATCCATGACAGACAGGTCCTAGGTGACGAGCCAGACTAAGAGCGGTTCAAAACCTCTTTACAGAACCAGGTACCGGATACGTGTTTCTGTATGTGGTTTTTCTTTCTGGTTCTCAGCACCACAGACACCTCTGCAATGAGGGAGATTGTGGCTTTGTTTCAAGCCCCCTCTAGTGGATAGGCGAGGCAGTCCAAGTAAGTTTTCCCATCAATGGTTAGGACACCACAGCTCCTCCCCTGTAGCCTTCAAGTGGAGCACTTTTTTTTCTTTTTAAACACAAACTAAACAGCTCTACAAACAACATGCGGTCAGTGGTTCACAGGTTTAACCAGTCAGGAGGACGCACATTTCGTTTAGGACGCGCTCTGGCTCCATCATTTGCAACATCTCCAAGCGCTTGGTTAGGCTCCACAGGACCTGGTTCTCCACAGGCTCTGCGTCTTCTCCTGGGTCAAAAGGGTAGTCCCAATACGGTTCAGTTTCACAAACCACTTCTTTTGATGCTTCACTGTTGTGTTTTGCATCCAGCATTTGGTTTACATGTCTTTTCACACATTTCCATATACACATGCCAAATATGTCACAGGGCCCAAAACTTTAGTTATTACACCATCTAACCACTACTCTCCTCCCCTGTAGTTTCTCACTAACCCATCAAGAAAGGTCTCATCTTTTTCGTTGTTGCTACAGAATGGGGTAGAGAGCACTCAGGAACCTCAGGTTTCACTAGTCTTTTTAAAAACAGTTCGGCTGGTGTTTTTCTGGTCACAGTGTGTGGCATATTTCGATATCTGTACAGAAAAGAAGAAAAAACAAGCCTGAAGAGATTGCCACCAGCAGCCTTGCTTTTGGATAAGGACCTCTTGAATTTTGGACCAACCTTTCTGCCATCCATAGATGCAGGATGATAAAGCCGGACTTTTAATGTGTTTCACCACATTGAGAGCCAGGAACGACTCAAACTCACTGGACGTAAATCGTGGACCATTATCTGACACCAGTTCTTTTGGTAACCCGATAGGATGCAAACAAACCTCGCAAACTTCAATGGTCTTGTTAGCAGTAGTAGTTTTCATGTGTATTATCTCTGGCCAGCGTGCATAAGCATCCATAACAACCAGAAATGTCTCCTTTTGAACCACTGCAAAGTCAACATGTATTCTTTCCCACGGAGCAGAAGCACACTTCCACGTGTGAACCGGTGCAGTGGTTGGCAGGTTACGCTGAACCTTACAGATGTTACACTGGTTGGTTTCCCTCTCAATGTCCACATCCAGCGTAGGCTACCAAAACAAACTCCTAGAGAGCGACTTCATTTTGACGATGCCCCAGTGATCTTCATGTACGTCTGACAATAGCCTGTTCTGGAGTTTTTCTGGAATAACTACGCTGAGACCCCAGTGTACACAACCCTGTTCCACTGTCAAGTCAAATTTCCGTTTCACATAAGGCTGTAACGTTCCATCTGGAAGATGCTTAGGCCAACTTGCTCTCACATAATATTTCACTTTTGAGAGTAATTGTCTAAGTAGGACACTCCGAAAACTGGGTTTGATGTAGGAAAACTCTGATCTGCTATCGGCAGCGCATCAGCATTCCATGTTGTCCTGAAGGTTTATACTGTACATACGTGTATGCTGCTAGTATCAGAGCTCATCTCTGCATTCTAGCTGCTGCTAAGGGAGTACCCCTGTTTTTGGACCTAAGATTTTAAGCAAAGGCTTGTTGTTAAGGTAAGTGTCTGTTGCACAGCTGTGGTCTTTCTCCCTGCGTGGTGGATAGATGAAAGACGAATCGAGACAGGATAAACTTCAGCCTCTCTAGGCATATATTTATGTACACGGAACAGGTACGTCTCCATCCAGGCAAAAAATCCTACGCTTGTGATGTCATCAAACATCGACAAGTACAGATAGAGCAACGATTCATGGGAAGAGTAGAGTGCAAATATATACAGAAGCATTCAGTACTTAACACTTGTGGTCTGTAAGTAAAGTAAACTTCCGACCAAACAAGTATTCGTGAAATTTCATCACTCCAAAAACGAAGCCCAAAGCCTCTTTTTCAATCTGGGAATAGTTTTTCTCAGCTTTAGTCATGCGGGAAGCAAATGCGATTAGATTTTCATTACCATCATTCAATTTGTGTGAGATCACCCCCAATTCCTACTTGTAATGCATCACAAGCCAACATGAGTGGCAACTCTGGGTTGTAAAGAACAAGCACTTTACTTGAGGTTAACTGTCGTTTAGCTTCCTCGAAGGCTTTCTGACAGGAGACTGACCACTGCCACTTCACATCTTTTTGCAACAGTTCCTGAAACAGTTCCAGAACTGAAAATGGTGCCTGCAGTAAACTGCTTTCCCATCCTGAGGCGCCGGACGGTTTGCCAAAACCTCTTCCAGGCCAACCGATAGTCCTTCTCCTGTCAGGGTTGACATGGGGACAAAAAATGCAGACAGCACTTGTAACAGCAAAAGTCTCTGATTTATTTTAGTCAGAATCAAGAAAGCAGAACACATACTCATGCTGCTACCTAAACCCACACATGAACATGGAGAACGTGGAAATTCAACAAGAAGGTCCCGGCCAGGATTCAAACCAGGATCTTTTCACTGTGAGGTAGAGCCCTAACCACTACGCCACTGTGCAGCACATTACTGTGTATACTTTAAGTAAATACATAAAAAATTTTAGCTTCAAAAAGGGATTATTACCCAAAAGGGATTATGACCTTAATTTAAATATTGGCAATTGATAACAACCACTATGTCCGGAAATATCAGCAGTTCAGAAATGGTTTAAATAGAATGTTCATTCTACACATCTATGAAATCAGTTATTTTCATTGGGTTAACTTAAATTTGTTGCATCCAGGAATACCCCACTTTGTGCATAATCATGGACATTTTTTGTATGAAGAAACAGTTCCATCCATCTTCCGAAGGTACTGATCCCTTTTGGCAACACACGGTTGCTGGAGCCTATCCCAGCTACGGTTGGGTTAAGGCAGGGACATGTAGCCAGTTCCATTCTCAGGTTAATAAAAGATGTTTTGCATATTTGTTTATCTGCATATTTATTATTTATTCACGCTAAAAAGAGAATGTCAGAGCCAGAGGAAATTGTCCCAGAATGCAAAAGCTGTTTCCAGGCAAACTAATCAAATGAATGAGCAGTACTCTACATTTTCTTTGATTGTCCTTTTCAGAAAGTGTACTTTTCTGATGTCTCTGTGTTTGCAGACTCAGGTGCTGTTGGATAATCTATAGCTCCAAACTCATTAGCAAAACTTACAAGAACACCAAAATGTTTCTTCAAAGTGACTTTTTTTTCCAAATGCCAAACTTTTACATCAGAGGAGGATTAACTGTTGTAACACCAAAAGCAGCAGCCAAAAGACAAAGATAAAACATGCTATTCTTATGTATTCTTTCAAACTGTGGTTGCAAGGTCTCTGGTGCAGTCGTGCGGTAACCCTCGAACCCTGTGGTGGACACCTGCAGTAAGGAGGGCTGTCAAGCGAAGAAGGAGTCCTATCAACCTGGTTGGCTTGTGGACTCCAGAGGCCCTGACAGTATCGGCAGTCTAAGTGAACTGCGGCTCAGGCTGTTGTGGAGGCAAAATCTCGTCCTGGGAGGAGTTCGGTGTGGCCGTGGAGAAGGACTATCGGTTGGCCTCGGAGACGTTCTGGCAAAGCTTCTAGCACCTCAGAATGGAAAGCAGTTTTCTGCAGGCACCGCTTTCAGTGCAGGTGGGGAGCTGCTGACTTTGACTGGGGCATTGTCGGCGGTGGAAGAATACTCCAAGGATTCCTCAATCCTGCTGACACGCTTTCTGTTGAGGAAGCAGAGACTGAGAGCCTTGGGGTGGGCTGTCCATTACCCAAGCTGAAGTCACCGAGGTAGCAAGGCACCGGGAGGGACGAAGTCACCCTGAGTACCTCAAGTCTCTGGATGCTGTGGGAGTGTCTTGGCTGACACGTCTCTGCAGCATCGCGTGGCAGTCGGAACAGTACCACTGGACTGGCAGAAAGGGGTGGTGGTCCCCCTTTTCAAGAAGGGGGACTGGAGGTGTGTTCCAACTACAGAGAACACACTCCTCAGCCTACCTGGGAAGTCTATGCCATGTACTGAGAGGAGAGTCTGGCCAATATTTCTAGGCAAATTTCTAGGCGTAGTCAGCGGCCGGAAGAGGTCTGGTTTGGGAACCACCGATTCACGGATTCTCACTGCTCTTTGCAGATGATGTTGTCCTGTTGGCTTCATCGAGCCAGACTCCAGCTGCACTGGAACGATTTGCAGCCGAGTGTGAAGTGGCTGGGATGAGGATCAGCACCGCTAAGTCTGAGGCCACGGTTCTGGAACGGACAAAGGTGGTTTGTCCTCTCTGGTGGGCGGAGTGCTCCTTCCCCAAGTGGAGGAGTTTAAGTATTTTGGGTCTTGTTCATGTGTGAGGGAAGATCGGAGCGTGAGATCGACAGACGGATTGGTGCTGCGTCCACGTCATGCGGACGCTGTACAGTCCGTCGTGCTGAACACGGCTTTCTAAAGGTCAGTGAGGTGCAGGTGGGCATCTGTCTGCAGATCAGCATCCGTCTGCTGGGCGCTGCTGCCTGGTCTGTTCTAAGGAAGAATAAATGTAGTGTGGCACGATGATGTCGTCCAAATCAGAAGTTTCATTTGATCATGTTAAAGTACAAACAGGCCCTTCCTAAAACGGATCCTTAGGACACGCTGGCCTTCCTGGTCAGTGGTTTCTCTCAGATGGACCAGGTTTGGGTCCCAGTTAAGATCTACACCAACCGATAACGATGGAAGCTGACTTTTAAAAAGCTGCATGAGGGCTGACCCTCAGTGTTACCAGAACCACTAAACATTACTGCCATCAACCAGAAACCCAGGTTAGAAGAACCAGGACCGAGTTTGGAAAGCTTATGAAGGATGAAGATGGAGACCAGCAGCAGCCCCGTTATTGGACAGAAGTTTTCCTTCAATTCACACCCACTTTCAGGTGTGTGTGGTCGTCGCCCCTCAGAACAGCTGTTCTGTTTTTGGAGATCCATTCGCTGAAATTCTTTCAAGCTCCTCAGTCAGCGGTGGAGGAACTTTCAGCACAAAATGCAGCAAAGAAAAATGTAAGTGATCATCTTTTTTTTTTGTCTTTTTCTCTTCTAATTGCAAGCTTTTTTTTATTTTTATTTTTTTACAACAGAAGCCTTTAGGGTGCATGGGGGGTAACCTTAACCCTTGACACCTGACATGTTTTCAGCTATGAAAAGAATGTTAGCTCTGTTTTTGTTTTCATGTAGATATTAAATTTAAGTGAATTGTAGAGCCAAGGGGTCTGCTGCCTAAATGCATCAACTCTCAGACAGACTGAGCTGCGTTCAACCCATCGTTCGTCTGCACTGTGGTCAGGAACAAGCTCTGCAGAAGAGATTCCAGTCATTCCAGATTGACCGTGACAGACTTTTCTCACGCTGTCTTGTGGGGTTGTGGGAGCGCAGTCGGCCACTGCGTCTCTGGTCTAGAGACCCGCTCCATGGAAAATTGTGGTTTGGATGTTTTTAACCTCTTCTTGGGGCATTTTTCTCATGATGGAGGACATGTATAAAGAAAATTACAATTACAGTAGATCAAAAGATGATCAGAGTAGGACTTTCACAAGAACTGCAACTGGCCTGGTGAAGAGAGCAGTTCCATTTAAGGGTGTATTCACACTGGACACATTTGGTTTGCTTGAAGTGAGCCGGAGTTCATTGATAATCTGAAACACATTTTCAGTCTGACACCCAAGCGGACCAGGAACCGCTCTCGGACCTATCTTTGGAGGCAGTCTCGGTCCGTTCCAATCGGACTGAGCTTCAGTTCAATCTGAAATTCCTCAGGCTAAATATGCTCAGCGCTCGGAGCGGAACAACTGGACCAAAATGGCCACCGCATTACAGGCTGTAAACAGAGTAGGAATGAGGCAACCGATGAGAAACAGCACTCACTGAAATGTGTTTGGATGAATGCAGGCTCGTAAAAACAACTTTTAACCTGATCCACATTGTTTCTCACTGTTTTGCCGACAATCCAACTGTCAAAAACACTTATCGGCGTAGCTTCTTAGCCGTCATCTGCTCAGTAAGTAACCGCCTTGCAGCAGGCTCCACCGTGCCAAAGCAACAGTAAAAAGTGTCGTACTTGACGTTCTTACAGACGTTCAAAATTGTCCCATGAAATATAAAGTTTGAAAATGTGAAAACGTTTGAAAGCTTAGGAATTCCATTATTCTTTCTCTCTTTGCTTTTCCACGCCATCGTAATTTCTGGCCAATGACTGAAGAGATCCTTAGTCATGTGGTTTTGTTTTCAAGTTTTGGTTCAAACATAAATGTCCGGTCGACAGCAGCCTGAATACAGACCAAACATAAGGTTCAGGACTCGATCCGGACCAACAGACTTTCTCAGTCTGAATACATCCTTATTTCCTCTTCCTGTCCAGATCAGAAAAGTCTTAGCTTGTAAAGAGATCACCTCCTTCAAAGTTATTCCTTTAATATCCAACTAGCTGAGTGAACCTGCTCTTTTCCTGAATCTGTTGACAAGCAGCCGAACCCTGAGCTTGTCTCCTTGTTTTCTCTAGGAACACAAACCCAGATCTACAGAAGACATCAGAGGATCCTCCTTGATTCTGAAGATCCGGTGTGACTTTGTCAGAACAGAGTTGAGGTTCTCATTGGAAATCCTGTCATTAAGTAACTCTTAAGAACCTCCCTGGGATCCAACAATGAACCTCAATCTCACTTGAGCTTCTGTCACAGTTGTGTCACTGGACTTTCAGAGCATCAGCAGTTTTCACAAAGATTCCTGTTTGAAGAACTACACATCAACTTTTGCAGTCAAATCATGCTGA
This sequence comes from Oryzias celebensis, assembly GCA_014656515.1. Taxonomy (NCBI): domain Eukaryota; kingdom Metazoa; phylum Chordata; class Actinopteri; order Beloniformes; family Adrianichthyidae; genus Oryzias; species Oryzias celebensis. The sequence goes on from BNCR01000013.1 coordinate 687,486, forward strand.
ACTGGGGAATTAAGAGCTGTCTTATCATTTGAAAATCAAAAGCGACCTCTGCTGTTGGTGCTGTGAAAGTACACCAAATGTCATTGAAGTAGGTTAGCATGAGGAGCAGGAACATGTATGTTTTATGTATTTAGCAGTACTATTGTGACCTGTCTGTGCTGCTTTAAAAAGAGCTGAATAAATCAAATAAACAAACATAAGAAAGTGACCTCCTGTCATCCTTTCTCAAGCTGGTTAGAATGGGTTGAGGAAGTTTTCTGGTGTGTGACTGAAGAGCATCATCAAGACTGAAAGAAAGGTGTGGAAGACTGTAGTGAGAGCTGTTGGTTTAGAGACAGAAGGCAGAGATGAAGACGCTGAGGTTCTCTTTGGGAGAGACCAGGATGGATCAGGAATGAATCCGTCAGAGGAAACAGATCCTGGTAGATGTTCTGGAGATCAGTGCAGATGTAAACTGGTACTGTTGGTTTATTTCTCTGTGGATGTAAAGACTTTCTCTGTTTCTCTGCAGCACAACCCTGAAGAGCTGCTGACACTGGGAATCCTGTGCTCTGATTGGCTGAGAGGGTGTGAGCGGGGTCGAAGCAGCCAGAGAACGACGGCGTTGGACGTCAGTCAGTGTGCAAATGTATATTTTTAAGAACAAAGAGTTTTTTCAAGGTGACCTGTTTAGTGTATGTTGCCATAGATCCCAGGTTTAGAAAGCGATGCAGCAGGTCGTCTTTGCGTCCTCCAATCAGCAGTTACATTAATCAATCGTCCTATGATCACTGAGCTTGCAGTCTGAAGTGTGGCTTTACAGACGCTGCGGTTTCTAAGTTCTACTCAAAAAACAGGCTTGGCTGTGTTCCCTAATTCCAGGTGCCATGATCTGATTGGTTCTGCGGGCAGGTCATAGAACTGTCATGTTTCTTTCCCTGGAAACTCCTGAATGCAGCTGAGAAAGCTGTGGGACATCATTTGGTAGACACTGGTCCAAGTCTGAAGCTGTGAGGCGTGATCCTCCTCCATGGGTGCCAGTTCAGTTCCTACTCTACACGCCCATGTGTGCAGACGTGTCCTTGGGTTAGACGCTGAGCCCCGCATTCCTCCCGGTGGCTTGGGTAGCACCTTGCACGGCAGCTCTGCCACCGTTAGTGTGAAGAGTTGAAAATAGTGTAAACTGTAAAGCTCTGTGAAGCCTGGAAGAATTCACTCTAACCTCCATTAGGAGCCCAACAGGAACAAGCCTCAGTCACATGCACCAGACGGGTCAACGCCTGTGCACTGCTACTGCTGCGGGTCTTCGGGTTGTTCTGGCCCATAGAGAGCAGCGGCTGCATCTTATGAGAAGCAGGTGTGTCTTGCGATTGCCATGAAGCTTGTCCAGTCACCTCATGGAAATGGAAAGTACCATTGTCGTGGGTGTGATAAATCGTTCTAAAAATGTAAGAATTATGTCAGTTATCTGCACTGACCATGTACGGTTGATGCTGTCACACGGCGCCCTTTACCCAGCTGTTAGTAAGATGAGCGCACTGGCTTTTTTCTGACCGCACGCTCTGTTGCATGTATGGGTTGTGCACGTGACACATTAGTGCCCATAAGAAGCCGTTGGATACCCACACAAACTACGATCTGATTGTCGAACTCTCTTGCTTCTTACAGCCAGGTGTTGGATGGGAAAGGAGCACGCACCTTTCAGGTGAACAGCTGAGCACAGCAGGGTTTGGGGGGTCTGTGCGACATGCCTGCATCTCACCTACTTCCCCTTACTTATCATTGTGGGTTGCTTAAGTGTTAACTATCACCTGATCTTAGCAGCATGTCTGTAGAGAAAGAAATGTGAAGATTTTAACCCTATGAGTTCTCCGGGTTTTGTAGGATCTTAGTGGGTCACCTGCGTGTCCCGCACAGGTTTGCCCATTTTTCACCCGCAGACAGTGGGACAGTGGTTTTCCAGTGGTCCTAGACTTTCTCTATTTTAACATAAAAGATCCAGTTTCTTAGTTCAAAGATGCATTCGGGTTCAGCCTTTTTCCACTTTGGTTCTTAGCTGTAAGAAGTGGGGAGGCTAAAAATGGGGTTGCTGTGTGCGTGTTTGTGTGAGAGAGAGGGGGAGTTCAAATGGATGATAGCTTTTTCAATGTTTGCCCTTAGACTTTATAAAGAGAAAGAGAAGCAAATAGATGAAATATAATGGAACAGAAGAGAAGAGATGCAGTGAACATGTGAAGCAGGTTCCTGCTGGGTTAGAGGCGGGGATGAATGTTACCTGCTGCTGGTTTAGGTGAGCTTTCGGAGCTTCCTCTGGTATCAAACCCACCGTTTGTAAAAGAGACAAAGTCACAATTTGTTCCGTCTTCCTTATTTATTTTCCTAGTCAGCTTTAACATTCAACATGCTTGAAGTTTTTGCAATACAAGGAAAAAAACTCACCTTTTTGGTTCCAAAATCAGCCATCTTGAGCAGGGAGGAGGCGTGCCTCAGCAGCTGCCTTCTCATAGGTAGAGTAGCTGGTGGGTCTTCATGTTTAATGAAACTTTATAACTATAAGCTGTCAATTGTGTAATGTGCACATTTTTTTATAATTCTAAAAATGTAATATGGTAAAGCATTGCAATATTTTAAGTAAATATCATAAATGTATTTAAATCTGAAGCTTTATTTTCCCAGTTGTCAGCAGGTGTGAACAATGGTGGTCATGTATTTTTTAGCAGGTGCTGAAGAAGTGGATGATGGGATGAGAGGAGCGGCTGAGAAAACTGTTATTTGTGAAGCTTCTCATCCACTTCCAAATAAAACATCCTGTTTGGCCTCTCAACTCTGCCTTTGGGCTTGTTTATTTCTGGAGTGGAACCAGGCAGCAGGTCTGGCTGTGCTCAGCTGGTTCTGACAGGCGACTTCCTTCACTTTCAAAGTGAAACTTTCCATCATGCAGGTCTGAGTGTGAAGTACGTTTTTATTTATATAGCACCTTTGACAGACAAATAGGCACAAGGTGCTTCACAAGTTAAAAGGATAAAACAGAGGGTAAAAACATTAAAGACAGAAGCCTCACAGGTTAAAACATCAAGAATAAAACCTCACAGGCTAAGAGACATAAAATACAAGGACAACATAAACAATCATTATAAGCCCAAATAAAAACAGATTTAGTTAAAATGCTTAACAAAATAAAAGGTTTTAAGATGGCTTTTAAAAGAGTGAATAGAGTCCAGAGAACGCAGCGAGAGTGGGAGCTCATTCCAGAGTTTCAGAGCAACAGCCTGGAAAGATCTGTCTCCTCTGGTCTGGAGACGAGTGCGAGGGACCATCAACAGGTTCTGATCCACAGACCTCAGCACACGCGTTGGTCTGTAGGGACAATTAGATCACTGACATATGATGGGGCTTGACCATGGAGGGCTCTGAAAGTCAGCAATAAAATTTTATATTGATGGCGATGAACAACCGGGAGCCAATGAAGATCTTTGAGGAAAGGGGAGATGTGAGCTCTTCTCTTGGTGCGGCTCAAGATCCTCACAGCAGAGTTCTGGATCAACTGCAGACGAGACAACTCCTTCTTATTCAAGCAAGAAAACAGACTGTAACAGTAGTCTAGCTGTGTGGATACAAAAGCATGAATAAGAAGTTCAAGATCTTCATATGACACCATTTTCCTGAGTTTGGAAATGTTCCTCAACTGGAAGAAACAGTTCTTTAGCAGCTGTTTGGAGTGCTGCTCCAGTGACATGTCTTTGTCAAAGATGACTCCCAGGTTTCTAAGGCTGAGTTTGACAGCCTGACCAAGAGAACCCAAGTGCTGCTTAATCCCTGGTATGGCGTCATCAGGGGCAATGACTAGAGTTTCTGTTTTCTCTGAGTTTAGCTGCAGAGAGTTTTTACTGAGCCAGTGTTTAATCTGACTCAGGCAGTTTATCAGAGTCCAGCTTTGTGTCTCAGAGGGTTTAAAAGAACAATATAGCTGGATATCATCAGCAAAAAAGTGGTAGGAGACATCACAATAGTTCTGGATAATCTCTCCGAGGGGAGTCATGTATAACAGAAAGAGAACAGGGCCCAGAACAGAACCCTGAGGAACACCGCACAGTGAGGCTGCAGACTTGGACCTTATGTGGTTAGCCATGACACTGAAACTCCCACCAGATAGGTAAGAGGAAAACCAGTGAAGAACTGACTCTGACAAACTGATCAGGTCCCTCAGCCTTTTCAAAAGAATCTGATGGTCAACTGTGTCAAATGCTGATGACAGATCTGATAAAACCAGAACAGTGTATTTGTCAGAATCAGCAAGATGTCACTGGACACTTTCAGCAGGGCTGTTTCTGTGGAGTGATGTTTATGAAAACCTGACTGAAAAGGATCATAGATACTGCTTTTATCCAAGAAATCTGATACTTGTTCAGCGACCACTTTCTCAAAGATTTTAGACAGAAATGGAAGCTTTGAGATCGGTCTATAATTATTGAAATCAGATGGGTCTAAATTAGACTTTTTCAGTAAAGGCTCCACTATGGCATGTTTAAATGGGTTAGGAAACTCACAACTGGAGAGTGAAAGGTTGATCATGTCAGTGATACCCTGGCCAATCACATCAAACACCTTTAAGAAGAGTTTAGAAGGAATCACATCAGATGCACAAGAAGAAGGTTTCATCTTCTGACAGGCTTAAAAGTTGACCATTTGTGTGAAGCAGGCTCCACTGCAACACAATCATTACAACAAAGAGGTGGGAGTTAGTCTTTGATCTTCTTTGTCTTGTTTGCAAAGAACTTGAGAAATTCATTGCTGTCCGCTTTGCAGGACAAACAATAGAACTGATGGTGTCAAACAAAACTTTGGGACTCTTCTTATTAAAGGATATCAGCTGGTGAAAGTCATCACATCTGGCTTCTTTCATCACCTTGTTATTTGAGGAAATGAGATCTCTAAGGTGTAGCCTGTGGACCATGAGATTGGTGGATTGCAACAGACGCTCAGTTTGACGACACTCTCTTTCAATTTTGAATTGTTTCATTAATCCAGGGATGCACTTTTTTCCGTGATACGTTGGCTTTGACAGGAGCCACTTGATCCAGAATTATGACACAGTGATCACTAAAACAATCAGTTTGTTCACATCGAGACATTCTTCAAATAAATGGGGATCAAACAGAGCAGAGAATTGTTCAGTAGTGTTGGCAGTGATGATGCGCCTTTGAGACATAATGCTTGAAGAAACAGGTTCAGAAGTGACATTTAACTCAAAGAAAACTCCACTATGATCACTCATATGCACATCCTCCACAGCTATGTTAGCAATGCTCAGTCCAAGAGAGAAAACTCAGTCCAGAGTGTGGCCCTTCTGATGGGAGGGGTCAGAGACATGCTGCTCAAAATTACAAGTTTCAGTCAAAGTTAAAAATTCCATTGCAGGACAGGATGAGAGATGATTTACATGAAGGTTAAAATCCCCAACTATTAAAACCTTTTCCAGCTTTATGATTGAAGACAGGAAGTCACTAAAATCCTGTAAAAACGGGGCAGCAGGACCAGGAGGACGACAGACCGACACAATAACTGGATTTGAGGAATCAACTTTGAATGACAGAGATTCAAAAGAAGAGAAAGTTTGTGAGTTTATGTCTCTGCACGTGTAGTTGTCCTTGTAAACAACTGCCACACCCCCACGGCGGCGAAAGGGGCGGGACTTTCCGATGACCGAACATAAATAAATGAATAAATTCTCCCTCTTTCTGCCAAGTCTCAGTCAGACATGAAATCCAGGTCTTTTCCTGAAAAAAGTTCGTTCAATGAGAAGGATTTGTTGGAAATAGAGCGGGTATTCAGCAACCCCAGCCGTATTGGAGGTAGTGACGTCATGATGGGAGGGACGGCCGGGTGCACCGGGATTGGTCGTAGACACGCCGAGAGGTCACATGACCTCCAGCTGGGAGTCCGCTGCAGTGGAAACCGAGTGGACACCGGTGTAAACACGGAAGTGCTGGACAGTGTCAGGATCCAGCGGGAAGAAGGCCAACGTAGTGAAGGCGCCAAGTCATCAACCTGTCATTCTGTGAAGGCTCCAAGTCATCAACCTGTCATTCTGTGAAGGCGCCAAGTCATCAACCTGTCATTCTGTGAAGGCGCCAAGTCATCAACCTGTGATTCTGTGAAGGCGCCAAGTCATCAACCTGTCATTCTGTGAAGGCTCCAAGTCATCAACCTGTCATTCTGTGAAGGCGCCAAGTCATCAACCTGTCATTCTGTGAAGGCGCCAAGTCATCAACCTGTGATTCTGTGAAGGCTCCAAGTCATCAACCTGTCATTCTGTGAAGGCTCCAAGTCATCAACCTGTCATTCTGTGAAGGCTCCAAGTCATCAACCTGTCATTCTGTGAAGGCGCCAAGTCATCAACCTGTCATTCTGTGAAGGCGCCAAGTCATCAACCTGTCATTCTGTGAAGGCTCCAAGTCATCAACCTGTCATTCTGTGAAGGCTCCAAGTCATCAACCTGTCATTCTGTGAAGGCGCCAAGTCATCAACCTGTGATTCTGTGAAGGCTCCAAGTCATCAACCTGTCATTCTGTGAAGGCGCCAAGTCATCAACCTGTCATTCTGTGAAGGCTCCAAGTCATCAACCTGTGATTCTGTGAAGGCGCCAAGTCATCAACCTGTGATTCTGTGAAGGCGCCAAGTCATCAACCTGTCATTCTGTGAAGGCGCCAAGTCATCAACCTGTCATTCTGTGAAGGCTCCAAGTCATCAACCTGTCATTCTGTGAAGGCGCCAAGTCATCAACCTGTCATTCTGTGAAGGCCTGTTAGCTCAGTGACAAAAGTTATTTGACACATTCATGCAGGAGCCGCAGTCAGGAACCATTCGGTGGATTAACCCAAAGCCAAACACAATCTGTCCTTGGGGTTCTCCATGAACAGATCATCAGCCTGTTTCAGGGACACACTCACATGCACACATAGGGTTCATTTACAATCACGGCTCATGGATGTGGCATCACTGAGCTCCTCAGACAGACACCTTAACAACCACAGTAGGGTGAGTTTGGCTCGTGGAGGCTCAGCAGCTTTCCAGAATCATTTTCTGGGCCCCACTCTACCAACACAAGTGAACAATCAGCAAACAAGCACCATGCTAACAAGCACTTCACCCCAAACATAGTTGTGGTAAATGTCCGTTTCCAAGATTGAAATGAGATGAAATTTAAAAAATGGACTGAAAGACAGTGAATCAAAGAGGCAGATGAGGAAAAAAGGTCAGAGTTCAGCAAACTTAGCTCGGCTGCTTTAAGCTAATCAGCAAAGCTGATATTTACAAGAAGAGTTAAGGAAATGGATCAGAAAGGAGGTCAAAGACAGAGCAGTTAACCGCCACACACGTCATTTATCAGCTTCAAAAACATTTCCTTGGAATCCAACAACCAGAAAATCCCGCTCCCCCCCAGCTCAGCCAAACCTTCAGTTCCAGTGCAGGGGGTGACCCGCTGCTCACCAAGCACCTCCAGCATCTAACACACGAGTGGTGGAAACTATTTGCTACTTTGCTTATTTCAGGCATTACTGTGTTTATTTGTTTGCACCATTTCTGAACATGTGATGCTCAAAAGACTGTCTGAGGCGTCACTCAGTGGTGGAGCCAGAACATTTTAAATGGGGTGGAAGGAGAGGGTCAGAAGTCTTTGGAGGGGCGGCAAATGACAACAGCAGAGTGGAAGACCATTACAAATGAAAAGGCTCAAAACCACACGTTTCATTCACTTTTATTGTTGTTAAGGAGAAAACAGCAGTTCTTTTAGCTGAGGTGCTTTTTCTAATGCGTACAGAAGCTTGTTTTGATGATTTTTTAACCCCACTGACACATGAATTTATTTCCAAATATTCGACCATTAGTGGCTGGTTTAGGCTCCGGCTGCCCTGTGACCCCGAAAGGGACAAAACAGTTTAGAAGAAGAAAGATAAAAATCATGAAAATCAATCAATCAAGTACATCTGACAGTCGCACATTAAAAAAACAACTGTGTTTCCCCTCATTTTGGTGTTTAGATATTTATTCAGTTTTAACATGATTTATAACACCAATACAAACCAACAACCCCCCTCCCCCGCTGTCAACCCTTACACGCATTGTACTTGCATTATAATAATAGAATATGCTTGCAAAATATATCATCATCCAAAACCATGTATATGTAAACACACAAACATATAAACAATGATATTCAAGAGTCCGTTTAGGGAATGCTTGCAAACAAAATATAGCAAGACAATGCATTCAGATAACAAGACAAAATGATCAAAAATAAATAATAGATAACAGCCTGATATATGAATAAATAAATTAAGAAAGAAAGAAAAGAAAAAAAGGTAAAGAATGATTACTCTGTTATCTTTGTAGATGGGTTATTGAAAAAGGGCAGGAAGGGTCCCCACACAGTATAGAATGTGTGTTTTGAACACTTAGGGTGTACTTTATTTTTTCAAGTTTAAGGTGGAACAACATCTTTAATCCAGTGTGATACAGTGGCTGGATCAGTGCCTTTCCATTTAAGCAGGATGAGACGTTGTGCTAAGGAAAAACAATAATCTTGTGACCCCCAGAAGGTATGAAGTCTCTCATCACAGATCCCAAAAAGAAGCATAAGTGGGCATGTTGATATGTTGAACTCAAAAATACATGTAGAGGTTTGACAAAGAGCTTTCCAGAAATGCTGCATGCAGGGGCATAACTAAAACATTTGAATCAGAGAGGGATCTGCTGATTTGCACCCATCACCTATAGGGTTGATTTGCGGGAACATTTTTGACAAATTGGATTTAGAAAAATGAGCACGATGGACTACTTTAAACTGGATGAAGCGATGTCTTGCACACATTGAAGATGAGTTAATTTTTGATATACTTTCCCAGGCGCTGTCACTGATGGAGATTTGAAGATCCTGCTCCCAGGATGTTTTCATGGATTGCATAGAGGGGGGCAGCAGGAGAGTATTTTAAGCATGTTAGTAATTGACTTTTTTTGAGTTGGATTGAAACAAAGCATATCATCCATTACATTTTTAAAATATTTTTTTGGAAAACCTAAAGTGGAGGTAGCTATAAAATGATGGACCTGAAGAAATGTAAAGAAATGTATGGCTGACAAGCTATATTTGTTGGACAATTGTTGAAAGGACACAAACTGGTTTTCAGAAAATAAATCAATAAAACTTTTAATACCCCATAAAGCCACTCTTGAAATGTAATCTAACCCTGAGGGTGCAAACAAGTCATTTGATAATATCGGGGAAGACAAACTTAATCCTAAGCACCCAAAATGTTTTCTAATTGATGGCGTATGTTGATGGAATCATGTACCACAGGGTTATGAATTACTAAAGGTTTAGACATTGGAGTGGAGCACAGATTACCAACAATGACAGAGACCCGAAAGAGAGTTTGTTTTTTCCCATCTCTGCCCTGGAGGACCAGCTTTAATAGAATGATACGCCCTAAAAGACATCCAACACAAATTGGCAGCCCTGTTATAATGGTGAAAATTTGGAAGCGAAAGTCCACCATCACATTTTGCTTTCTGTAGATGTTCTTTTCAAGGACGTGGTTTTTGACTTTCCCGTATAAATGTTGAAATGATGGAGGCCAGTTTTTTAAAGTACTGTATGTGTTAGGGATAAACACAGGGAGGCTTTGAAATACATATAAAAGTTTAGGCAGAATTACTGTTTTACCTACATTTATCCTCCCCATCAGTGAAAGGTAAAGAGGGGACCACTTACAAACAACCTCTTGTATGGACAGTTTTAATTTGTTAAGGTTCGCCTTGAAAAGGTTACAAAATTGTCTTGTCACTGTTATGCTAAGATAAACAAAACTATTTTGAACAATCTTGGAAGGAAAGACTTTTTTTCCAGAACAGACTTATACTAAATGACAACATCTCACTTTTGTGTAGATTTAGTTTGTATCCTGACACCTTCCCAAATTTAGTTAGGAGATTAAGAATATTGGATATGGTTTCTTCAGCCTTGGATACAAACAGCAAAAGATCGTCTGCATACAGGGCCAGTTTATGTTCCATACCCCTTCCTGAAATGCTGTGAGTCAAGCGTTTTTTGTCTGACCACTATTGTCAATGGTTCAACAGCGAGGACCAACAGAAACGGGCTAAGTGGACATCCCTGACTCGTATCACAATAGTCAGAATGGGTTTGACCAGGTGTTATTGGTAAGTACCATAGCAGGGGGACAGGCATGTAAACGCTTGATCCAGGATATAAAGGAACTGCCAAACCTAAATCTGCATCCATTGAGATAATGCATTCGCATTTATCAATGCTGGGGTATAGAATGTTAAATATGGTAAATGACGGATACTAAAAAAGAAGAATTGATCTTTAAGAAAACCAGACTGATCCCAAGACACAAGGCTCACAGGACTCTTTCCAGCCGTGAAGCAAAAACTTTGGCCAAAAAATTATAATCCGACTTCAGAAGGGAGATTGGTCTCTATGAGCCACATTCCCAGAGGTTCTTATCTTTTTTAGGGAATAAAGTTATACATGCATGATTAAAGCTGCCTGGGAGCGCCCCCTTTATCCTAGAATCTGTAAACGTTGTGGTCATTATAGGGGCAAGTTGTGGTGGTGCTTAATACATATTTTCAGGGGGACGGACACGGTCTTTAAAAATACATCAATTTAACAGGAGCTGCACAAGCACAAAAAAGTACAGTACAGCAAACTGCATGTGTGCTTCAGTCTTGAGAGGCAAAACTGATGACCTCATCATTAAAGGACACATGAATGTCCCAAAAAAAAAACAGCCCAACTGTTACAGCCTCCAGGAACGTTCTGTAGAAAACCCTCAGAGATGCCAGAAACTCCACCTGGACCAGGAAGCTTCAGGACAGAATGAACTCAGCTCAAAAACACTCCAAAAGATTAGAAGACATTTCTGTATTTGCATGACTTCTATGGATATTGTAGAGTCATATGGCTTACATGAACTCTGTTGACTTTCCTAGCAGCTCACAGCAGGTTTGACTGATGAAAAGAGAAGTAAAGCGTCAGCTCTCCTTGAACCCGTTCAGAAGATTTACTCAAAGAAACGTTTCATTCTCCATCATTTGAAGTGTGAACATCCTGATGTAACCTTTGCTTCTGAGGGTAATATATGAAGGGATTGAAGGACACTCTGCTTGGGTTCAATGCCAGCCTTTATCCTCCTCAGTATGCAGAACAGGAAGCACACAGCGCCGCCATACCTGTCACCACCAGTGGATTTTCCCTGACAAGCTGAGCTGTTCACCTGTGGGCAGAACGCATGGAAACGGATCAGATGAAAGACTTGATGTTGTTTGCGGTGAACATGGGTTCAGGTACCTCTGCCCTCTGGATGAACTGCTGGATGGCAGCTTTCTGCTTCTCTCCATGTCCTCTCCGTGCTCTGAGTGCAGACGCCTGTAGGGCTCAGCCTAAGGCGAAGGTCAGGATCCAGGCTTTAGGGAGGGGATGGCTGTTGATGGCGCTCAGGTGAACAGAAGCTTCCTCTTCACTCTGACCACCAGAGAGGACAGCAGTTCCTGTGGGGAGCAGACAGTCCATGCTGCTCTGTCTTTGAACAGATTTGTTTGAACTTTGAAATCAAACACTCACCAGCAGATGGACTTGCCTGCCACAGCTGGGGAAAGAGCGGCAGTTGCCATGACAACCTCTCCCAGACTGTGTCCAGAGGTGACCATGTTTGGGTTGAGGAGGGTGCCTTCCAAGTCCACATGGTGGTCAGACATGACCTTATCCACTGCAGCCAGAACCTGAAGGACCAACTGCAGAAATGAAAACATCAATCCAAAACATGAAATAAAAGTTAGAAAAAAAGGTTTTCTCCAAATAGATGCCTCAACTCCAGCCGTGAATCCATGAATCTTTAAATCGGAGTTGAAATCATTGTTACTTTTGGCTCGCTCAGTGCTTGATAGAGGAATACACCAAAACTCCACTGATGTCTTCTATCAATCACTTCAACAGACTAGTGTTGTTACACATCAGGAGAATTCTGTATTCATTGGACTAATCTGGATTATAATCATAATCTAGAATGTTTGGAAGAACTTGAAATCCTCATTCATTTAGCTCAGGTTGATGTTTTTTGTGCAGCTCCTGGACAAACTTTTGACAGACATTTTACTCCTCATGAATAAACAGAATAGAAAAATGAACTGCTAATCTGGATTACCTGCCTCTGCATACCTTCAATTTCAGAGGAAAAGATTTCTTCATGAAATGTAGCTGTGCACATTTGGTAAAAAAATACAACAAAAAAGCCATCTTGTTAGTGACAAACTGGCGGCGTTTGAAGTCACCATCAGGTAAGATCTCCAGCTCAATGACGGGCATAATGCCATGCTGCCCCTTCTATCTAAATCCAAAATGTCAAGGGCTCAACTGTTCCATCCCATTTCTGTCAAAAACAATGTCAATTCTTCTGTTAGACAGCTGTAAAAACACACACTTTAAAAAAGAAATAGAATAGATGGCAGCTATGATTACCCATTTCCAGTAAAACCCATGGTTTCAGAAGAGAACGGGTTTGGATATCTGGCTGTAAAAAGCAGAGCAAACATCATCTAATCTGAGGGTTCATCCTCTGTGGATTGTGGCACCAAAGAAAGCTCTTTATAGACCAAAAAACAAAACAAACAACAACAAGAAATTCCATTTGAACTACTAATGTTAAACAAAGCCAGATCTGAACGTCCAATTACATTTATTCTTTTCAAATTAAAAGCCTCCACAGAGGGTTCATCTTTAATGTTGTAAAACTATTGACACCTTTTTAACAATATCCTAAATGTTTCTGTTTTACATGGATGCTTTTCATGTAGGATAACATTTATCAAACACCACTGTTCTCTTAGAACTAGCGATTCAAGCTGAACAAAAGCGGAACTTTCCTTCAAAATAATTAAAAGACATTAACATTATGACTTGTTTTGATGCCAAACATAACTTTTAGAAAAGAAATTGTTTTTAAGGAGAACCACGAGAGTCTGACCGATTCAATCCCATTTATCAGTTTTAAAACCTTCAATAATAAGGACGTCCATTGGAATTCAGACCATCTGTATTGTAGTAAAAAGAGTTCATCAGCAGACTTCGTTTTGGATTCGTGTCTGAAAAAGTCAACAAAGCGTTTACGAGACGCTGCGCCCACGAACCTTTTCATTCTCCTTCACTTCAGACATCCACACGTTCTCTTCTTTAACTTGAATGTTCTCCTTACGTTCTTCCACTTCAAGCCAAAGTTAATCTTGACAACAACAACAAAAACGGATTAAAAACACCAAAACCAACGGAAAAAAATCCATCCGACAAGCCGAACATGCTAACAGGAAATAACGAGTGAGGCGGCACAGGCTACTTCCGGTAATGTTTGCGCATTCCCTTTGCGCATGCGTAAGTTTTTTTTCTTTCTTTTTTTTCTCTGAACGGTTGGAAATCCCCTGACTCTGACACTGTCTCTGATCAGACACGTCACGTATGTGACGTCAGATGACGCCACAGCTCTTGTTGTTATATATGGGACCGGATTCCTTACAAAACCCCTTTTGTAAACGCATTTTCATCGTGTTCGCTTTCCCAGTCTAGCAACCGTCTACTTTGCAAACATCCCGCAGCTAAAAAAGACTTTTTTATTTCATCTGTAACTGAATTTTTAGCTGAACTTGATTGTTTTTCCATCGCCTACAATGCCATACAAACGAGCCAGGAATCAGATCCCAATTCCCCAAGAAGTCATGGAGGAACTGCGCTTCCTCAGACAGGAGAGGGAGATTCTCCAACAGGAGAACTCCAAATTCAAGAAAAGCAATGAAAGTCTTCAGCTTGAAAACCTGCAGCTGAGCAAAGCAATGAAAGCCATCGAGAACATGGTTCTTCAAATTGAAGCGCTGAAGAAACAAAACCGAGAACAACACCAGCAAATCTTGGATTCCCAAGTGGAACATTTCACCATCAAGCAGGAAAACCTCGACCTGTTCTGGGAACTTGAGCGTCTGAAAGAAGAACATTCAGAGCTCCAGATAAAAGTGGAAGATCTTGAGCAACTAACGAGTGAGGAACCCCACCAAGAAGCTACCAGAAAAATTGAAGAATATAAGCAGTTCATGAGCGTTCGTTTGGAAACCTGTGAAAGGAACGAATTACGTCTCAAAAGACTGACAAAGGAATTGAAGGAATTACGAGGTGAAAAAACTGTGAGGGAGTTGAAAAGAGCCAAATTAGAAAAAAATGAAACATTCAGGGATCTCCAAAACAGCTATGAGGCATGTCAAAAAGCAAACTGCTATCTACAGCAGTACAGCAGAAAGCTGGTTGTAAAAAATGGAGATTTCAGACATAAAATCAGTGACCTGGAGAAGAAACTGGAAGCCTGTTCCCAGCAAGAAACAACCATAAACCAGCTGAGAGAGCAACTGGCACAACAGGATCGAGAGAAAAAGGCTCTAGAAGATTTCCTCCACATGAAAGCTCAAGAAACAGAAAAGAGCAAAATAGAAAATACAAAAGAGCACCTGGAAGTCAAAGTAATGCAAACGGTCTCTGTACAAACGGACTCAGTACATCAGCAGGAAGAAAACACAGATCCCCAGGTCCAAATTCAAGACCAGCATGAAGAAAAGGCAGAACCTGAAAGGGAAAAATGCACACAGATGGATTCATGTGAGATCGAGCCCCAAGAAATCCTGCTTTTGTCTGAGAACAAAACCACTGAAGAAAAGAATGATGACATAGAGGAAGAGATGAAACCAAAGAAAGAAAAGAAACAGAAGAAATCCTTCTTCACTAAATTGTGTCGTAGAATATTTCATATTTGAAAGTAAAAGAAGAGAATTCTAAATCCAATATACAAAAACAAAAAATGTGTGTAAATATGTAAATATTCAAAATGTAAATGTGAACATGTGTAAACTTCTAAAAATGCATATTTGTAAAAATGTATGTCAATACACAAACTGTTAACATATGTAAAAATTGATCAATGTAAATATGTATGACAAAAAAAAAAAAAAAAAAAAAAAAAAATTCCTCTCCGAGAACCGTCACCTTATCGTGGTGGAGGGGTTTGCGTGCTGGAGTGATCCTAGGAGCTAAGCTGTTGGGCTAACACCCTTGGTGGGGTATCCATGACAGACAGGTCCTAGGTGACGAGCCAGACTAAGAGCGGTTCAAAACCTCTTTACAGAACCAGGTACCGGATACGTGTTTCTGTATGTGGTTTTTCTTTCTGGTTCTCAGCACCACAGACACCTCTGCAATGAGGGAGATTGTGGCTTTTGTTTCAAGCCCCCTCTAGTGGATAGGCGAGGCAGTCCAAGTAAGTTTTCCCATCAATGGTTAGGACACCACAGCTCCTCCCCTGTAGCCTTCAAGTGGAGCACTTTTTTTTTCTTTTTAAACACAAACTAAACAGCTCTACAAAACAACATGCGGTCAGTGGTTCACAGGTTTAACCAGTCAGGAGGACGCACATTTCGTTTAGGACGCGCTCTGGCTCCATCATTTGCAACATCTCCAAGCGCTTGGTTAGGCTCCACAGGAACCTGGTTCTCCACAGGCTCTGCGTCTTCTCCTGGGTCAAAAGGGTAGTCCCAATACGGTTCAGTTTCACAAACCACTTCTTTTGATGCTTCACTGTTGTGTTTTGCATCCAGCATTTGGTTTACATGTCTTTTCACACATTTCCCATATACACATGCCAAATATGTCACAGGGCCCAAAACTTTAGTTATTACACCATCTAACCACTACTCTCCTCCCCTGTAGTTTCTCACTAACCCATCAAGAAAGGTCTCATCTTTTTCGTTGTTGCTACAGAATGGGGTAGAGAGCACTCAGGAACCTCAGGTTTCACTAGTCTTTTTAAAAACAGTTCGGCTGGTGTTTTCTTGGTCACAGTGTGTGGCATATTTCGATATCTGTACAGAAAAGAAGAAAAAAACAAGCCTGAAGAGACTTGCCACCAGCAGCCTTGCTTTTGGATAAGGACCTCTTGAAATTTTGGACCAACCTTTCTGCCATCCCATTAGATGCAGGATGATAAGCCGGACTTTTAATGTGTTTCACCACATTGAGAGCCAGGAACGACTCAAACTCACTGGACGTAAATCGTGGACCATTATCTGACACCAGTTCTTTTGGTAACCCGTAGGATGCAAACAAACCTCGCAAAACTTCAATGGTCTTGTTAGCAGTAGTAGTTTTCATGTGTATTATCTCTGGCCAGCGTGCATAAGCATCCATAACAACCAGAAATGTCTCCTTTTGAACCACTGCAAAGTCAACATGTATTCTTTCCCACGGAGCAGAAGCACACTTCCACGTGTGAACCGGTGCAGTGGTTGGCAGGTTACGCTGAACCTTACAGATGTTACACTGGTTGGTTTCCCTCTCAATGTCCACATCCAGCGTAGGCTACCAAAACAAACTCCTAGAGAGCGACTTCATTTTGACGATGCCCCAGTGATCTTCATGTACGTCTGACAATAGCCTGTTCTGGAGTTTTTCTGGAATAACTACGCTGAGACCCCAGTGTACACAACCCTGTTCCACTGTCAAGTCAAATTTCCGTTTCACATAAGGCTGTAACGTTCCATCTGGAAGATGCTTAGGCCAACTTGCTCTCACATAATATTTCACTTTTGAGAGTAATTGTCTAAGTAGGACACTCCGAAAACTGGGTTTGATGTAGGAAAACTCTGATCTGCTATCGGCAGCGCATCAGCATTCCCATGTTGTCCTGAAGGTTTATACTGTACATACGTGTATGCTGCTAGTATCAGAGCTCATCTCTGCATTCTAGCTGCTGCTAAGGGAGGTACCCCTGTTTTTGGACCTAAGATTTTAAGCAAAGGCTTGTTGTTAAGGTAAGTGTCTGTTGCACAGCTGTGGTCTTTCTCCCTGCGTGGTGGATAGATGAAAGACGAATCGGAGCAGGATAAACTTCAGCCTCCTCTAGGCATATATTTATTGTACACGGAACAGGTACGTCTCCATCCAGGCAAAAAATCCTACGCTTGTGATGTCATCAAACATCGACAAGTACAGATAGAGCAACGATTCATGGGAAGAGTAAGAGTGCAAATATATACAGAAGCATTCAGTACTTAACACTTGTGGTCTGTAAGTAAAGTAAACTTCCGACCAAACAAGTATTCGTGAAATTTCATCACTCCAAAAACGAAGCCCAAAGCCTCTTTTTCAATCTGGGAATAGTTTTTCTCAGCTTTAGTCATGCGGGAAGCAAATGCGATTAGATTTTCATTACCATCATTCAATTTGTGTGAGATCACCCCCAATTCCTACTTGTAATGCATCACAAGCCAACATGAGTGGCAACTCTGGGTTGTAAAGAACAAGCACTTTACTTGAGGTTAACTGTCGTTTAGCTTCCTCGAAGGCTTTCTGACAGGAGACTGACCACTGCCACTTCACATCTTTTTGCAACAGTTCCTGAAACAGTTCCAGAACTGAAAATGGTGCCTGCAGTAAACTGCTTTCCCATCCTGAGGCGCCGGACGGTTTGCCAAAACCTCTTCCAGGCCAACCGATAGTCCTTCTCCTGTCAGGGTTGACATGGGGACAAAAAATGCAGACAGCACTTGTAACAGCAAAAGTCTCTGATTTATTTTAGTCAGAATCAAGAAAGCAGAACACATACTCATGCTGCTACCTAAACCCACACATGAACATGGAGAACGTGGAAATTCAACAAGAAGGTCCCGGCCAGGATTCAAACCAGGATCTTTTCACTGTGAGGTAGAGCCCTAACCACTACGCCACTGTGCAGCACATTACTGTGTATACTTTAAGTAAATACATAAAAAATTTTAGCTTCAAAAAGGGATTATTACCCAAAAGGGATTATGACCTTAATTTAAATATTGGCAATTGATAACAACCACTATGTCCGGAAATATCAGCAGTTCAGAAATGGTTTAAATAGAATGTTCATTCTACACATCTATGAAATCAGTTATTTTCATTGGGTTAACTTAAATTTGTTGCATCCAGGAATACCCCACTTTGTGCATAATCATGGACATTTTTTGTATGAAGAAACAGTTCCATCCATCTTCCGAAGGTACTGATCCCTTTTGGCAACACACGGTTGCTGGAGCCTATCCCAGCTACGGTTGGGTTAAGGCAGGGACATGTAGCCAGTTCCATTCTCAGGTTAATAAAAGATGTTTTGCATATTTGTTTATCTGCATATTTATTATTTATTCACGCTAAAAAGAGAATGTCAGAGCCAGAGGAAATTGTCCCAGAATGCAAAAGCTGTTTCCAGGCAAACTAATCAAATGAATGAGCAGTACTCTACATTTTCTTTGATTGTCCTTTTCAGAAAGTGTACTTTTCTGATGTCTCTGTGTTTGCAGACTCAGGTGCTGTTGGATAATCTATAGCTCCAAACTCATTAGCAAAACTTACAAGAACACCAAAATGTTTCTTCAAAGTGACTTTTTTTTCCAAATGCCAAACTTTTACATCAGAGGGAGGATTAACTGTTGTAACACCAAAAGCAGCAGCCAAAAGACAAAGATAAAACATGCTATTCTTATGTTATTCTTTCAAACTGTGGTTGCAAGGTCTCTGGTGCCAGTCGTGGCGGTAACCCTCGAACCCTGTGGTGGACACCTGCAGTAAGGGAGGCTGTCAAGCTGAAGAAGGAGTCCTATCAAGCCTGGTTGGCTTGTGGGACTCCAGAGGCCCCTGACAGGTATCGGCAGTCTAAGTGAACTGCGGCTCAGGCTGTTGTGGAGGCAAAATCTCGGTCCTGGGAGGAGTTCGGTGTGGCCGTGGAGAAGGACTATCGGTTGGCCTCGGAGACGTTCTGGCAAAGCTTCTAGCACCTCAGAATGGGAAAGCAGTTTTCTGCAGGCACCGCTTTCAGTGCAGGTGGGGAGCTGCTGACTTTGACTGGGGGCAT
The DNA here is from genome assembly GCA_014656515.1 of Oryzias celebensis. Classification (NCBI taxonomy): domain Eukaryota; kingdom Metazoa; phylum Chordata; class Actinopteri; order Beloniformes; family Adrianichthyidae; genus Oryzias; species Oryzias celebensis. Next base: position 706,451 of record BNCR01000013.1, read on the forward strand.
TGTCGGGCGGTGGAAGGAATACTCCAAGGATCTCCTCAATCCTGCTGACACGCTTTCTGTTGAGGAAGCAGAGACTGAGAGCCTTGGGGTGGGGCTGTCCATTACCCAAGCTGAAGTCACCGAGGTAGCAAGGCACCGGGAGGGGACGAAGTCCACCCTGAGTACCTCAAGTCTCTGGATGCTGTGGGAGTGTCTTGGCTGACACGTCTCTGCAGCATCGCGTGGCAGTCGGGAACAGTACCACTGGACTGGCAGAAAGGGGTGGTGGTCCCCCTTTTCAAGAAGGGGGACTGGAGGGTGTGTTCCAACTACAGAGGAAACACACTCCTCAGCCTACCTGGGAAAGTCTATGCCATGGTACTGGAGAGGAGAGTCTGGCCAATATTTCTAGGCAAATTTCTAGGCGTAGTCAGCGGCCGGAAGAGGTCTGGTTTGGGAACCACCGGATTCACCGGATTTCCTCACTGCTCTTTGCAGATGATGTTGTCCTGTTGGCTTCATCGAGCCAGGACCTCCAGCCTGCACTGGAACGATTTGCAGCCGAGTGTGAAGTGGCTGGGATGAGGATCAGCACCGCTAAGTCTGAGGCCACGGTTCTGGAACGGACAAAGGTGGTTTGTCCTCTCTGGGTGGGCGGAGTGCTCCTTCCCCAAGTGGAGGAGTTTAAGTATTTTGGGGTCTTGTTCATGTGTGAGGGAAGATCGGAGCGTGAGATCGACAGACGGATTGGTGCTGCGTCCACCGTCATGCGGACGCTGTACCAGTCCGTCGTGGTGAAGAGAGAGCTAAGCCAGAAAGCAAGGCTCTCCATTTACTGGTCGATCTATGCCCCAATAATCACCTTTGGTCATGAGCTCTGGGTCATGACCAAAAGAACGAGGTCCCGGATCCAAGCGGCTGAAATGTGTTTTCTCCGTAGGGTGGCTGAGCGCCCACTTAGAGATAGGGTGAGAAGCTCGGTCACCCGGGAGGAGCTCGGAGTCGAGCCGCTTCTCCTCCACATTGAGAGGAGCCAGTTGAGGTGGCTCAGACATCTGGTTCGGATGCCCCCTGGACGCCTCCCTAGGGAGGTGTTCCGGGCATGTCCCACTGGGTGGAGGCCTCGGGGAAGACCCAGGACACGCTGTAGAGACGATGTCTTTTGGCAGGCTTGGGAACGCCTCAGGGTCCCCACAGAGGAGCAGGAGGAAGTTGCTGGAGAGAGGGAAGTCTGGGCATCTTTACTTAGAATGCTGTCCCTGCGCCCTGGTCCCGGATAAGTGGAAGAAAATGGATGAATGGATTGTTATTTGCTCTCGCTTAAATCTTCATTTGAATGACTGCTTTTTGTTTTTACATATTTTGAAGTGCCGCCACTCTTTCACTCTTTGAGCTTGACATGCTTTCATCTATGTATATACACGGTTAATAGACCAGTATCCCATAGAGGGGCAGGGCAACACACTCACTGACTTTATCTACAGCTAAAGGTCTACCCACAGCTTCTTCTCTCTTGTTTCTTGAAAATAATTTGTCCACGAAGACAGTGTTTTTGGTTTCAGCAATGGTGGGACTCCCCTGACTTTTACTACCTCATCAGTAAGCATTGCTGAAGAGAAGCACCCGAGCAGGTGACAGGCGTGTCACGTGTCAGAGCACTGATGCAGTGCGTCCTCAGGTGAGGCTCAGGGTCCAGGTAATCATTATAGTTAATAATCTGTTAATATTTTTGTGGACTTCAACCTAAACCCCAACACTCCCACCCCAGTCTACAGTGGAGTGCTCTCCTACAAAAAACAGGTGAAATGGAAGGCAGCTGTCAGGTAAATTTCACATTGATCACAGCTATTATTGACAGATACACAGGCAGCTGTGTGTGTTTGTTTGTCTACCTGTTGCTGGTTTGTTTGTGTGTGTATGTGTGCATGGGAGTGTGAGAAGCAGAAACAGAGACAGCAAACCAGAAACTGATCTATTTTCTTGGATGTGTGAAAGAGCCATGATCACCTGGAGAAGCAGCATGCACAAAAGCGGAACAGCACGGCTGTGACACATGGACAAAACGGAAAGAAGGCAGATGGGATGGAAGCAAAAAACGAAGTGGACATGATTTACACCATTGAAGACGTCCCTCCCTGGTATCTGTGCATCCTGTTGGGACTACAGGTAAATTGTGTGTGTGTGTGTGTGTGTGTGTGTGTGTGTACAGTGTGACTGTTTTTATTTCTTTAGCTGATGATCATGTAATCTAAATGAAGTATATAGACAGAAAATAATTACCAGAGCATATCTGTGTAAGAAAGTGGAAAAATGCCAAGTTTTTACAAGGTATTATTCACAGTCTAAGACAGCGGCTGATAAGAAAACTCTAAGGACCCAGCATTCTAGCAGTTTTTAAATGCATCATCTATGCACAAATCTGAGTCTCACAGCCCCTCGTGCACCTTTAACTCTGATCTGTGCATATATGTGGTTTTGTGTGTGTGTATCAGGCAATTGGTGCGTACTATTCATAGATCTATATGCATAGGAGCTGTTTTAAATTTGTAGTAAGTTTTTAGCTGGTATCATTTAAAGTTGTGCGTTCTTAAATTGTATTTTGCATTTGTACATTTTTGATATTGGAGTGTACATGTGAATACACAATTGCAATTACCCACAGTTACACGCTTGATTTCAGGTCAAATATCACGCACACACAAATCCATAGTTACATAACAACCGGCAAACACAAGTTACAAATCAAGAATTACACCGTCACACAAATCCAGTCAAACTATTTTTTCTCCACAGTAGGAATCACCCTGTCACATTGTTGTATTTCAGTGTTTCTGTATGTGTATTTGAACATAAGGGTGGAGTTTTCTTCCTGGAATAGTTGGAATTTAAATTTGAATTTACTAATTTACTAATTCAAAAGGTACACGTCTCTTTGTCAAAAAGTTTGTTTGGCTGTTATTGTGATTGTGCCAATTCAGCTCAGGTGTCGGATTTTTTTTTCTACAGGTTACTAACAAAGTTGCAAGTCAGCATAGTCAGAGTAACATTTGTTTGAGTATGTCTGTCTAGTGTCTATAGTGTCTGTCTGCTTTTTACGTGTTGCAAACGAAGTTGGGAGTTTTTAAAACAAATGCTAATGCTGCCAACATGCAGCTATGTCAGAATGTGTTTTTGGTTTAAAGGATACTAGCAATGTTGGGAGTTAGCGTTTAGTTAAAATAATCTTTTAGCGGTATTAGCGGTCTCTTCTTTTTATATCTTGCAAAAAAGATTGGGAGTTAAAGAAAGATGCTAATGTAGCTAACACTTCTAGCGTAGCTAACTTGTAGCTTGTTACAGACAAGTTCTAGAGTTACTGTGAATGCAGATAGTAAAGTCAGACTGACTGATTACAGTATCTCTGACTTTTTGTCTGGCTTATTGCAGCTTATAGTTCAGTGCACCTCATATGTGACATAGGTTTAAAAATTGACTGTTCACCTTATATTCTGGTTCTCCATCAGTGTGGACCTGTTTACCTTTCAGTTAAACCAGAGGTTTAACCAAACTCAACTAAACTGTTCAGTGTTTATTGAGAATTTTTTTGAATGAGTTCATCCTGAAATAAACAACATTATTTACAATAAACCTTTGAAAATCAGGCTTTTTTTTCCTGTCTATCCAGAGCTTTCATGATGATTTCCAATGAAACTTTTCCCAATGGACAACAATAAGCTTCCTTTGCCACTTATTGTTGCTCACTAGTTGATAAATGAAACTGGAACTGACAAAGCTTTTGAGACAGTATGTAGAAGATTGAATGTATGTAACATTAAATAGAAGGAAAGTCTCTTGCATTTATTTTGTAGAGCTCCTTTTTGGAGCTTTTCTGGATTAGCTTTTTAACTGACAGCATTTTTCTACAGTCGAGAACAGGCCAAATGAAAACAAAACAATCAAATATCTGCAGCACCAATAAAACAAATTAAAGCTGAGTTTACTGCGATGCTGGATGCTCAGATGTCTACAAAGATGTAGTTTGTGTCTGATCTTGAAATAAATTCATCATGGGGCAATATTGCATGTTTGAGTTCCGTCTTGCTCGACCATGTGTTGTAGTGTCCTTGGGCAAGACATTGATCCCACGTTGCCTCTTGTGGTTACAGGTTGGCGCCAGAGTTCGGCGGCAGAGCCACCTTCAGTGTTTAAATGAATGGGACTGTGATTGTAAAGTTCTTTGGGCCGTTGAATAAAGTTAAAGTACTATGAAGTATACACCATTTACCATGTTCTGCGTCAAGCTTTGAGCTAAAGAAATGCTTAGCATTCAAATGAGTCATGACTTTGTGTAAAGTTTGGTCTTGCTTTATTAAAAAGACCAGGGCTTTCAACCAGCAAACACACTGGCAGTGAGTTTTGTAACTGATAGAGTATTAAGGGTGAGTTCTGGCCAGCTCTAATAGTGATCATATAAAATCACAGATAAGACCATTTCATCTCATGCCTTTGTGTTTGACATTTGTGAGATGTACCAAGGCTTAGTCAGTCGTGTAAATATTTTAAATACTTTTTGCTTTACCTATTCTCAGAAATCTTCCCACGACCCACAGAGACCACACTTCAGTTAACAAACAACCCAAGGAATGCATTGACATGTGAACCAGACCTCCACCACAATCATGGTGGGAGTATCAATACCAGTTTACTGAAATAAATATACCCCTATATCACCAATTTGGGGATTGAATACTGTTTTAAAGAATTGATTTCCATTTACTAAATGAGAAAATAAAAGATAGATTTTTTAGTTATTAGGTGAGTTAGCCTAGAGTTAGTGTTTTGTGCCACAACACCCCCAGCCTGCAGCATATTGAACTGCTCCATCAGTCACATGACCAGGTGCCCGAGTTGTGTTTTATTCTCTTAGACGTAATGTCCGTGGTTACTCTTAGCAACAGCACAGCATGAGCAGGGGATTTTAGAGCAAAAACTGATTTGTATTTTCAGTGTTACACATCAAATTTGTTTTCTGGCAAGTTTTTGATCGTATTTGTGTTTAGTAAAGTAAAAAACATGCTTGAGCAAAAAACAATTCTACAATAAGAAATTAAGTCATTGGTAATGTTTTGAATCCTAGAATCACTCATCACTACTCTGCAATCTGCAATTATTTGACAGCTCAGTTTTAAACCCAAACCATTATGCACTGTTTGTCTAGATTTTCTAAAGCTCATCTCAACATCATACATTTTTATAGTTTCTCTTTAACATTGCTCTCATGCCATTCATTCCTCCTGTCTGTCAGCCCTGGTCTGTTCTGGATGTTCCCCTGACCTTTGAACTGAGAGTCAATTCTCCGTCTCTTCAGTTTGTGGTCAGTTTTCCTGTTGCTGTCGTGTCCACAGAGGTTGTCTAAAGTATCTTTGGACCTTAAACTTCTGAATAACCTGTGCAGCTACTGTAACAGGAGCATTAGGCTGCTTGGAATCTTGAGGTAACAAATCCAGGAACTCTTTTCTCTGTGTCATTCTTGAAATCTTAGAAATGAATGAATAAAAAAGAAATGAAATGAAAAATGGAAAAAAAAAGAATTAGAAATAGCATAGAGATTAAATAAAGCCTGGGTTATGTGACACACCTTATTAATGTGAGTTATAAGTCAAATCCTTATGAAAAATGAGGAATTATGATGTCACTAAGAAATCCTTGGCAGTTTTTGGGAGGGTGTTTTACATTTTTCCCTGTTAGAGCTGGATCTTTTGTGAAGATGATTGTGAGGCTTCACTTCTGAGATCTAGAGGAACACATGGATCCACAGAAGTAGAAAAAAAAAAGATTTTTTCTTGTTTGTATCATTTGTTAATGAATAGTAAGAAGTTCCAGCATGTCCTACAGCTTTCTGCTAAATGAGCACACTGTCTTCCAAATCATTAACTTTGTGGATCGACCTTTTCTTTTCAAATGTTCTCGGGTCCAGTATCAGTGTTCTTCACTGGGAGTTGACCTAAGCAGCCAGTCTACTCTATTGTCTTTTATTAAGGAGTAGCAACATTATCAGATGCATTGATGTTGTAAAACAATTACCAAATAATCAGTGTGTGCAGGAGTAAAGGCCAAGAGGTTCTCCTCCGTCTTCCTCGAATGTTAGTGAAAAGAGGACTTTAGAACAGTTTCCCTGAATTCAGTCTCAGCATTTTCTGAAAGTGATAGTTTATCTAGTTTAAGAATCAGGTGCTGTGCAGTCAAAGTAAATCTAAAAAAGGTTATTAAAGAATGAGTAGACAGCACCATAGACATTTAGGGCCCCTTGGTGAGAGGGTGACTGGACATCCCTGTAAGCAATCAGGGGATGTCCTCATTGCCCTCATCTCCAATTTTACACAGATCCTTTAAACCTCAAGAAACACACCTCAACACACACAAATACATCCCTTGGACCCCATCCCTGGGGTATGGAAAAAGGCTTTCAGCAGCGGCAGCCTTGTCTCTTGGGTGCCAGCCTCCTGGGCCTGGCGGCCCCCTCCCCACGCAGGGAGAGGGATCCCTGAGTTCTTTGGGAAGTCCATGAGCAGGGGATCACATTCCATCTGAGCCTGGAGGGTGTCTGTGTCTTTATGGTACGGGTTCTGGTCCTTGCCCTCGTGTGCCTGGCCCCTTCTAAAGTGCAACAGTGGGAGATCCTGGTCGGGCTATGTTCTCTACACGTTCAGGGACCCCCACTTCTCTTGGTCGTCCCTCCTCCTGCGGGTGGCTGACCCCTGCCGTGCTCTCTTCTGGATCTCCGAGCCTGCCTAGAGCTTTGGGGCGGGTCTCCCTTGGGGTGGGGGGATGCTCAGAACTCTTGGGTGGTGGTGGGTGGCTTGTCTGGGGTGGTTGGACTCTCAGTGCTGGGCCCCCTGGCGTGGTGGGAGGGCTGCTCTTTTGGCTAGGCTAGGGCTTGCACTCTGTGCTTCCGTACCTCACTGCTCTCAGGTTTTGGGGGCTCATGTGGCGGTCCTGCGGGCCCTGGTCTGGGTGCTTGGTCGGACTGCCGGGCGGGTGGATCTCCTCCGTTGGCCCCACAGTTTGGGTGCGGGGGCGGGCCCTGGTCCCCGCTGCTGCCTCGGCGGGGGTCTTGGTGTGGGGATGGCTGGGAGTTCTCTCTCCTTTTTCTTTACATTCCATCATTGACTTCAGCTTAACATAACATTCACCTGAGCACAGGTGTAGGCTCACCTTTGCACCTTCAAATAGTTTACGGGACAGAATGGAAACATTGTTTGAAACATTGGTTTGTATGCATAAGTGTGAACTGGATGTGGACAAGTTTGTGAACACTCTTGGAGCCGGCAGGTATGTTTGTAACAGCTGAGTGTGTAAACAGGCCCCGCTCATTTTAGACTTTTAGACTAACACTCACACTATTGTCATGGGTATAGGCTTCCAACATTTTGTTGCCTGTAGTTTTACGACTTTTTTAACCCACCCTTTTTCCCTTTTCTTTTGCAAACCTTGCACAAGGTGCACCTCTCCATCCTTTGGGATAGAACAGCCCGTACCCCAAAATCAGAGGCGAGCACCTCAACGCTAAACTGGTTAGAGGGGTCTGGCTGACACAACACGGGTGCAGAGACAAACAGGGACTTGAGCTCACAAAAAGCTGACTCGGCCTTGGCTGACCAAACAAAAGAGACAGAAGAGGACGTGAGACTCGTGAGGGGAGCCGCCATCAAGCTGTAGCCACAAGTGAACCTACGGAGAAAATTAGCAAACCCAAAGAATTGCTGGAGTTGTTTGTGGTTGGTAGGGGTAGGTCACTCCAGCACGGCTTTGATTTTCCCTGGGTCGGGTCTCACCTCCCCCTGCACCACAACAAAACCCAAGAAAGAGACTGAAGAGGCATAAAAGTCACATTTTTTCAGACATAACAAATAACCGCTTCTCCAGCAGGCGTTGGAGCACCACCCGAACATGCTGCCGATGCTCCTAGAAAACACCAAGATGTCGTGTAGTTACACAAAGCAGTGCTTAAAGTCTCTCAAAGCATCAATGATCAAGTTTTAAACACAGCAGGGGTATTAGTCAGACCAAAAGGCATTACCATATACTCGAGGTTAACCAGGGGCATGTTAAAAGCAGTCCTCCATTCATCCCCAGAGCGGATACGTATCAGGTAAACGTTCCTCAGGTTGAGTTTGGTGAAGACCCGAGCCTCCTGCAGGGTGGTGCATGAATGAAGATGTTGGAGGATGATGCTATCTTCTTGACAGTATGATGTTTCAGGTGTTTAATTGTCTTTTACTTTTGTTTTTATTGCTGAAATTGCTTGAAATAAACCAGTCAATCAATCAATCAATCAAAATGGTATGTGAGCAGATGGGAATCTGATTTTCTTTCAACGTTTTTTTGTATTTTTAGATATTGGAGCTGGTATTTAGGTGTTTCACACAATGTCATTCTTTCACAGCATTACCTGACATGTTTTAGTGGGACTGTTGCTGTGCCGTTTCTACTTGCTGAAGCCATGTGTGTGGGGCAAGACCAAAACACTGTGAGTCAGCTGATTGGAACTATTTTCACCACTGTTGGCATCACTACTCTGATCCAGACAACCGTAGGAGTCAGGTGAGTCTGAGCAGATACACAGAGGACAGAGTGGCCCGGTGAAGATGTTCTCTGTTGATGAGGTGAGAGCTGGAGATAACAAGCATGTTTTGGTGTTTAGGCTTCCTCTGTTTCAGGCCAGTGCGTTTGCTTTCCTGATCCCTGCCCAGGCAATACTTGGCCTTGACCGCTGGAAGTGTCCGAGCGAAGGTGAGAGTCCGTCTGTTGTAATGTTATTTACAACTGTTCTTCACAAGCTTGCTGCCTCAGGATTCTAAGGTTTGCTTTATATCCACAGAGGAGATTTACGGGAACTGGAGTGTTCCCCTCAACACCTCCCACATCTGGCAGCCTCGCATGAGGGAGGTATGAGGGCATCTTTGGCGTAAATGCTGTGGTTAGAGATGGATGATTAAACTGAGGTTTAAAGATCAACCATGACATTCACCTTTTACCACAAAGAAAGCCTTGGAACACTAATTATGCATCAATAAAGTTTTTGATCCTAGACACAATGTTTTTATTTCCAGGCTTTGTTAAACTAGTAGTTTAAAACATGCTCTGTTCAAAAAGAAAGTTGCCACATGTGCATCAGTGTAAGTGACAGGCGATACCACATTTTTAGGATTTAATACAAAGCAAATTACTGTTTGCATTAAGTGTTTGATACCAATTACCCAAACCGATTACTGGTAATTTCTTATTGTGATTTTGTTTTTCCTCAAGTAAATATGTGAACTAGACCAGAACCCAACAGACTTGGACTGGATGTATCACTGCATTCCAGCTCAAAGTCTTGAGTTTTTTAAGTCAGAACAAGGAGTTTAAGAACAAAGATCCAGTTCAGAGACTCTGTAGCTCCAGTGGCCTCCTACATCAAATATGTTCTCCTTAAAAATACAATCAAAAACAGCCCACACAACTACTGTATTGAGTAAGGTTAAAAAAAAAGTTCTTTCTAAAATCATCTATTCGTGCTATACTGAGTTACTGGTAAGGGTAACAACACTGAATGTATCACCTTATTTATTTTTTAGTGAGATGATGTTGGGGACCACTGGAGCCACAGAGTCTCTGAACTGGATCTTTGATCTTGAAATCTTTGTTCTGCTTTAGAAAGCTACAGACTTTGAGTTGGAATGAAGACATAATCCCAGTGAATTCTTGTTGGATATTTTCTGTAGATTCAGGGTGCCATCATCATCTCCAGTCTGGTAGAGGTCATCATTGGTCTGTGCGGGTTACCCGGTCTGCTGCTGGAATACATTGGTCCGCTCACTATCACGCCCACCGTGTCTCTCATTGGCCTGTCTGTTTTCACCACAGCGGGGGACCGAGCGGGATCCCACTGGGGCCTCTCAGCTCTGTGAGTTACTTGATCAAAAGTGTCATCTTTGTGTGTCTGTGGGGGTTTTTGTGTCAGTATGGAGATGAATCCCAGAATTGGTGTGGATTTCATCAGGGCAGTCGGTCTGATTAATTAGAAGTTCCAGAGACTGCATCAGGGGAGGAGGTCTTGTTCTGATGCCTGTAGATCCAGTTTCAAAGATCCATTACCAGAGAGATCCTATTAGCTTTCAGGCTAAGTTAAAATGATGCTGCAGAAAACCACCTAACCGGTCTGCAGAAATGTAAGGTTTTGGGTGCTGTGATGCCTTTAATTTTCTCTGTTGACACTTAAATTGGTTTCTGTAGAAAGGTGAGAGTTGACAGGTGCCTTGTAGTCCTGTTCATCTGTCAAGGTTCTTGACAATGGCTGCAGATTCAAGCCATGACTTTAGCGAGGTAGGTGACCTGAGTTTTACCACTTTGGATCTGTCTGTGGAGTGGGTGGGGCCCATTAGGATGGATGCCTTGGAGCCCAGTACATTCTTTGGGGTTTGTGCTACTTGACTGTGGTTCCTTCCCCTGGTGTTGTGGCATGGATCTGCCCCACTGCCTCTGTTTTAAATTGCACAGCAGACATGCATGATTATTGGGCACCACCACTTACAAATAAGAGGGGTTATTACAATCACCACTCACCAAAACATTACCCTGTAGAACACATTTTCAAATCCATTGCACAACACATACTCACATACTAGCTGTATCGCTCTGCTGTGGTGAGGAAAGAGCTAAGCTAAAAAGCAAAGCTCTCAATTTACCAGTCAATATTCATTCCGGTACTCACCTATGGTCATGAGCTCTGGGTCGTGACCGAAAGAGCCAAGTCTCAAATACATGCGGCTCAAATGAGCTTCCTTCATAGGGTGGCTGGGCGCTCCCTTAGAGATAGGGTGAGAAGCTCGGTCACCTGGGAGGAGCTCAGAGTAGAGCTGCTACTCCTCCACATCAAGATGAACCAATTGAGGTGCCTCAGGAATTGTGTGGATATTTCCTGGACCAACACATGCTCATTCCCAAGTCATCACATTTTGATGCATGGGTCAGGATCCTTTCGGGTCACTTTTTGACGTTTTCTTGGCTACCAGTTTTTTTCCTGTCAAAGATCAGGGCTCTTCTCCACACAGATCTCATTGTGGGTTTTAGCAAAACAATCACTAAACAAATGCACCAAAAGTCAGTTATAAGAATATGGTTTTATTCATGTGTGCTTTACACCCTCATGTTTTTGCACAGTGGTTTCTCAGACAGGTGTTTATTCTGTCTGCAGGTGTATCCTGTTCATCGTCCTATTCGCTCAGTACCTTAGAACAACATCGATTCCTGTTCCTTCTTACAGCCGAAAGAAAGGTTTGACTACAACCAAAGTTCAGATATTCAAAATGTTTCCCGTAAGTGAAAAATAATAGCGTTCAGACACCTGCTGAATCTGAAGTCTTCCCTTACCCCCACGGCTTCTCCCTACCACTCCAGGTGCCAGGGCATTTGAAGCAGTAGTGGTGTCAAAAACTTGTGTTTTTTAGGTGTAGATCCACACCAATATAGACATGGTTATCCCTCCGCCGGTAGAGTAATTCGTGTCACGCTGTGTCATGGGTGTGCTCTGAAGCACAGAAATTTACATTCAAATGTAATTAATGAATTTTGTGTAAAGGTATAAACCTGCGTTGTGTATTTTTCGAGTGCTGGCAACTACGCGCTGACGTAGAAGACCATTATTATTACTATTGATGCTGTCATCAAGGGATAGTATCCGAATTTCAAGACACTATTTTTCCATAACTCTCCGTTTGGAGGCCTAAATATAATGGTAGGAGGAAGCCATAGGGATAGGGGAAGAATTCCCATTTGGCAGTGATGATGCTGTGATTCAGTTCTTTGATTTCCTCCAATGCAGATTTGTTTTTTCACCATCAGATCATAATAGCAATCATGTTGGTTTGGCTCATCTGCTACATCTTCACTTTGACCAACCTGCTGCCCAGTAATCCAAATCGCTATGGTCACAAAGCCCGGACCGATGCCCGAGGCGATATCATGGCTTCATCACCGTGGTTCAGAGTGCCCTACCCATGTGAGTCACCCCATCAGGATGATGAGGAAGAAATGCAACATTGATAGTCAGATGACAACCATGGTCATGATTGCGGTTGTTATGCTGATGACAGTCTACAACTGTTGAAGAACATTTGAATAATGATCAACATTGCATGGACTTAGCAAGAACCCATTCAATCCTTTTGGGGTCATTGGTTGCTGGAACCAATCCAGCTACTACTGGGTGAAGGTGGTCCCCAGTCTATTGCAGGCTCACACACTCACATGCACACCTAGGACCAATTTTGAGACACCAATGAAACAATCAACCCATGAAGGATGCTTTTTAGACTTTGGGAGGGAGACAGAGTGCCTGGAGAAATCCCACACAACAAGGAGAACATGCAAACTCAACACAGAAAAAACCCAGCCAGCCAGTTCTGCATTGTCACACCATGCAGACCTGAATGACCAACTACTGACCTTTTTAAATCATGCTTCCAGTTTTTTATGTGTAAAATACACTCTGAATTAAAGGTGCTGTGTAAAGGTTAAAAGTCGAGTCAAGTAGTCAAGTCAAAAGTCAAGTAGATGAAAGTCCGTGGAACATTTGTCATAAGACAGAAAAATGTTTTCAAAATAATAATAGCAGTTGTGATGATGAGACAAGGATGATGTTGTTCATAATAAAATACTTCAGTAACATGAACAGTGCTTTTTCCCCTTAGGCCAGTGGGGGTTGCCTGTGGTGACAGTTGCTGGGGTGTTGGGCATGTTCAGTGCCACCATGGCAGGAATTGTGGAGTCGATTGGAGATTACTATGCCTGTGCCCGTCTTTCAGGGGCCACACCCCCACCAGTACATGCTATTAACAGGTTAGAATGACGTTGTGGTCTAAACTAAACTCAAAAGTTCTAGTTTTTTCTGAGTTTTCCTGTCATTGTTTCAGGGGGATCTTTACTGAGGGTGTCTGCTGTATCATTGCTGGACTTCTGGGTACAGGAAATGGTTCCACCTCCTCCAGTCCAAACATTGGTGTTCTGGGCATTACAAAGGTCATTAAATTCATTTTACCTAAAGAGACCTCTTGGCTTACCAGTCCTTGACTTGATGAGACAAATGCCTAGTTTCCACTGAGCGATCAGGTCCGGTAAGGAGTGGCACGGTACAGTCTAGTTGATGCTGGCGAGTGTTTCCACTCATTTAAGTCTCACTTCCGCTGAGCGGTTTGTTTTCACGGCGCATGCGTGGTGTAAACCGCTAGCGTGTTTGCTTGATTGTAGTGAGACAACTAGAAAAGCACAACTACGGAGGTCATCCAGCAGCTTGTGTTTTTATTTCTATACTTCTGGTACATTGTGTATAACAGGAATTTAATGTTGTTTGAAAGATGACTGTGGAAGGCTAGAGAAAAAACTCCATAAAGAGGAAAAAACTTGCCTCATGAGTGCTAGCTTATGAGCGCTGTCGTGGCTTCTATCACTTTCTGCCAATCAATGAATGGCTACAGCTGCTCTGCCCCAACCATTCCATTCCACTTTTCTATGGACCTACAACCGATGGGGACCCCAAAGAGGTATGGTTCAGTACTGTTTGTTGGGTCCATTTTACAATGGAAACGCTCAAAATACCAGACCGTATCGTAATGTACCAGACCACTCAGTGGAAACGAGGCTAAAATGAACCGGGTCTCTAGGTTTGAGACTTGTGTTCAGCTTCTGAACATGAGGATGTTTGCACTGTTGGTTTTTCTGCAGGTAGGAAGCCGAAGGGTGGTCCAGTATGGGGCTGGTATAATGTTCCTGCTTGGGTCAGTTGGAAAGTTCACAGCTCTATTTGCCTCACTGCCTGACCCCATTCTTGGAGGGATGTTTTGCACCCTGTTTGGTTAGTTCCAGGCGTCAGAGCTTCATGCAACAACAATGAAATGCCTCCTTAATCCAGGTATGTTTTTTCACAGGAATGATCACAGCCGTTGGACTGTCCAACCTGCAGCTTGTTGACTTGAACTCATCTAGAAACCTTTTTGTTCTTGGTTTCTCGATGTTTTTTGGCCTCACTCTTCCAACGTACCTGGACACACATCCTAACTCAATCAGTACAGGTACGTCTGGGTTTACAGCTGGAAAACAGATGGTCTTTGACACCATAAAAATAAAGATTTAAAGAATCATCAATGATTCATTAATGTCAAATTACTTTTACTTTATTGGATCTGATAGAAAAACTGTTTTAGTAAAGACTTTGAACTGGATTTCAAAACCCAAGTTTTGGTCAATTTACCACATAAGGTGAGTGTGAAGAGGAACAACATCTTTACTAAGGATTCTGTTTACTTCATTTCCTGTACGTTCTGCTGATTGATTCTGCTGGTGAAAAGTAATAATAATATTGACAGTAATAAAGCATCTTTCAGACACTCAAAGTCAACAGAACAATGTGTAAATGCAACAAGATCAGCCTCAATAATGACTGGTTTAAGTACCTTTTGAGTTATTTTCACAGCATTGTTGGTCATAGCTGGGTTGTAGTGTGGGTGGACAACTAGACTGAGAATTTGCCTCATAGCATTAATAAAGTACACGTAAAACAGGTCATATAAAATAATGTCTCCTGTGGTAAGTAGATGAAAATCCCATTAGATCTGTTACACAAATATACACAAAGAAAGAATCAGGGAGAGTAGCAGAAACATCACCTTTGACATAAAGCCCTTCCTGTTGCAAACACTAACCAGTCAAAGAGAAGAAGAAAGTCGGAAAAGAACAGTAACAACTTCAGAGAGTTGATATCACTGATAGTTGAAGAAAGTGAAGCTTGGATTTCTATGAACTCGTTTGACATTTTTGGCTTCATTCAAATTTAGCTTATGAGGATAATTCAGATCCGCCTTTTGTATTCAGGTGTTCCAGAACTGGACCAGATCCTGACGGTTCTTCTGTCCACTGAGATGTTTGTTGGAGGTTTCTTGGCTTTTTGTCTTGACAACACAATACCAGGTATACAAAAAACCAAATCATTTTCGGAAGAGATTGATCCACTTATCTTTGTTTACTTGGTGGTTTCTCGTACTGTATTCAGACTGAACTTATTTGGTCCACTTAATGTGAAACAGAGTTAGTTTCCCCTGATAATCTGGAACAAATGTTCAGTCTGAATACACCCAAGCAACCCCTGGTCCAGGACCAGGAACATCATTCGAGGCGGTCTCATTTAGTTTCCAATGGGACTGAGGTTTGGTTTGCTCTGAGATTCCTGGACCAAAATGGCCACCGTAGCCGATAATCACATGATGTAAACATATTAGGAATGAAGCGACCAGTGAGTCGCAGACAAATGTAAAGTGTTGATTGTCGTGTTATCAAAGAGGAAATAACTGGTCACACTGATTACTTGTAAGAATGTTTATTTTAACACAGCTGAAACACGTTTTACATGCTTTTCTGTGTCTCGTTGAGCTGCATGCGCTGCTGTGACGTCATCCTAAAAGCTAGCTTGTAGCTTGTAGTTCACCGATGAGACACAACAACTCATTAAAATGTGGTTGTATGAATGCAGTTGGTTAAAACAACGTTTAATGTGATACAGATTATTTCTCACTGTTTCCCCAAAATCTATGTCATAAACACATCCTATGTTCATAGCCGACATCTCCTCAGTACTGCCGTTGCTAGCAGACTCTGTGTTAAAGCAAACATATGTGTTCTTGCCAGTAACTGTCCTGCAGCATGTCTCAGCCATATAAAAATAACAACAAAAAAACAGTTGTTCTTGATGTTCAAAACTTGTAATTGAAATATAAATATTTAATAAGTTAAACATGAGGACCTTAAAGTGCCGCACCTCTGACTCCCTCTCCCTGTTTTCACCCACCTCATACTTCCTGGCCAGTGACTGAAGAGATCTTTAGTCATGTGGTTTTGTTTACAAGCTTTCGTTCGAAACAGAACTCTTCCATAGACACCAGTCTGAATACAGACCAAACGCAATCTTTAGGACTCAGTCCGAGACAAATTTATGGACTCGGACCAAACAAAACGACTTTGCCAGTCTGAATACACCCTCAGGTTTATATAATGCACATTGGTTTCATCTAAAAGGGGGACTACCCAGTGTTTTCATGAACAAACTATGTTTGGGTGAAAGCAGATTTGTTATTTGTTAAGTTCCTGTAAAGACTTCTACATGAAAGGGAATGATCGAACCCGTCAGTCAGTTCCTTGATATCATCTGCTGAATAGTATCTACAGTCCAGGCTTCTATTCTCATACAGGTATTTATCAGTTGTCAATGTCATTTTCTTGATCTTATCATTTCATTTCATTTCTTGAGCTTTAAAAAAACTCAAAGTTTTCAAAGTTTCCTCTTTTTTATTTGTTGAATGAAGCCGTGGGATCGTCAAAGACATAAGAAAATAAGAAACAATTGCATTTTGCCTTACTTGCATTGATCCAAGTCAGACATTTCCCTTATTGTTATTTTTTTTGGCTTGTTCTGGTGTTCCGTTCTGTTTAATCATCACTTTGCCCTTCTTTGTCCTTGTGTATCCTTGCTTGCCGTGCAATCTCAGCATTCTTTCGTGTGAGGTGTTCATTAACATAAACCCCTGAGCCTCTTAGTTTTTTTGTTTGCAAGAACAATTCAGCTTTAAATTTACAATCAGACAATCTCACAATTACCTTTGCCATGTTGTTTTAATTCTGAGGAATGAAGTGACAAGCTGCTATATTTCTGCTGTCCAACATAATATCTTTACTATTAAAGAAGTTAATGACCTGTTCCAGTATTTCTCCTGGTGGGGCATCTTCTCCATCTGTCACTCCCTGCCGTTCTTGCGCATGTTCGATGAGTTGTTATCAAGCCAGTAATCACCACGTCATCCATTCTTGTGTATTGTTCCAAGTCATCCACTCTTTTCTGTAGGTTTTCTTTTGTCTTGTCCCTTTTTTGGATCACCATCGTCAGCTGACGTACCTCCTCAGTTTAGGCCGTCAAATCTTCTTCTTCATCTTCTTCTTTCTTGACCAGCATGCTTGATTATGATGACATGAAGTTGAAAGACTTCTTCACCTCCTCAACATCCTCTGCAAACATCTTTGCCATTTTTTAGCCTGGTTTTACTACTGAAGTTCTGTAGGCTGATATCCAACTTTGACCAGGTCAATTGTGTCCTGTGATCCACTTGATTTGTATTCAAAGTTTTATGTGGGATAACATTCCTGACACTTCCCTCTGATTCTAATTTTTAACAGTCCTATAAGCTGTAAGAATTGACAAACTTCCAGTTGTACTTTATGTAATAAGTATTTGTTAAATTATTGAACTGTATGTTTGGGTCATAATTGGAGGGAGGGGGCACTGAGGGTGTGGCTCACCCAGGGAGTCATCTGTGCCAGAATCGCCACTGATTTCAGCAATAAACGGCAGATGTTAACTCCAGAAAGTGGTTGAGCTCCGCTCTCCTGGGATTGAGCAACCACTGAGACAAGGAGAGGAAGTGTAGCAAGAGGCCACTCCCTCCCTTGCATCTACCAATCAGAACTAAGCAGCTACTTTGAATGTGAGCCAGAGAGAGCAGAGATCGATTTTTCTTTAGGTATTTTTCAAATTTGGAATTTTTGCATGATGCCACATTTGGGGCGGAAGTCCCAGCATTTGGGCTTTGTTAGCAGGAGTGTTTGTAGGCAGATAGAAAACGAATCCGTGTGTAAATGAGAGAAACAGAAGTGGAACAGCGAGGTTACAGGAAGCAGAGGTGCAGAAGGTGAAGGACTTTAAGTTCTGAGGGTCAACAGTCCTGAACAACAGAGAGTTTGGGAAAGAGGCCTGTCCAAGCAGGTAAGAGTGGGTGGAGGGGAGGAAGGCTTCACGTATGGTGTGTGACTGAAGAGCGTCTTTAAGACTAAAAGCAAAGGTATAGAAGAAGAGCAGCCGTGCTGTTGGTTTAGAGACAGGACGTAGGGATGAAGATGCTGAGGTTCTCTTTGCAAGTGACCAGGATGGATCAGAGTCCATCAGAGGAACAGATCATGGTACATGTTTCCTAATCTAAGAAGTTGATGATCAATACAGACATCCTTATGAAACCAGCTGATCAGGCCAGTGTTGTTGTGGTGGAGAAAGAGCAGCATTTGTGGGAAGGTTACAAGCAACTATCCTGCATTAAATAAACCTATCAGTCTGGAAAAACTAAACATGAGGATCACTATATTCTGAGATTAAATAATTAGTGCTTAACAGCGTAATTACTGGAGTGCGACTTCTAAGACTCAAGCCAGATAATTTTTTTTAGTCCCTAAAGTTCCTAAAGATCCCTGGATGATCTGTAGACTGCAGCTGCGAGTGTCACTGTGAAACCTAAAGGTCAGCTACATTTATTACTAAACCCTTTAAGTTACTTTAAATGTACTAGTGATTTCCTTGACAAAGTTGGACCCCCTCCTCCTAAACTCAGTTCTCTTTACAGTTGATGCACATAGTTTGTGTGCTAGCATTGATAATACAAAAGGCACACAAGCAGTTAGAATATTTTCTACAAACAACCCAAAGCACTTTACAGTCACAGTTCCATGGGGCTGTGACTTCTTTGGGCCTTCAGGAAGGCAGAAAAAAAACATGATACAAGTATACGCTGTTTACCATTTCAAATGTTTTGTTTTTTTTAATTCGATCAAAGACCCAACAGTCACATTCACAAAGTCACACACACATTCACACACCTATGGTGGCTCTCTGTCAAACAGCGGAGCCACCATAGGTGTCGCCAACCTTTACCCACCAGGAGCAAGGTGGGGTTCAGTGTCTTGCTAAAGGACACTTTGACACTGGTTGTTGGTTGAATGCTCAGTCTCTGTACCACTGCTGCTCCTTGCAGGGGAGTGAGAAAGCTCTGTGGCTTTTCCCCTGGGGCAGCCAGATGGCGTGTGCGCTGACTTCCTCTCCACATGGATGGTAAAGTCTGCATGATTTCACTGTCTAATGCAGGACAGACAGATCAGGGAGCTTTGCACACTTTCAGAGGAGGAGCAGGAATTACATCGGTGGAAGGATGCTGAGGTGACAGCAGACAGGAAGGAGGAGCAAACACTTCCAGAAACAAACATTTGTTATCAATAGTTCCTGCAACGCAGATGTCTGTATCTTGTTTTCAGGTACCAGACAGGAAAGAGGGCTTGTGGGATGGAGTTCCTCCTCCGTCTCCTGCTCTTCCTCCTCTTATGACTTTCCTGTGGGGATGGCCCTGATCAGGCGAACCCGGTGGCTCAGGCGGTTTCCCATCAGCCCCTCCTTCACAGGTTTCAGGGCATATGATGACACACCTCCTGAGCAGGAGGAAAGAGAAGAGGAGGATGAAAGCCAGCTGCCAAGCACGAAGGTGTGATCAAGTTTTCACTACAAAAGCAGGACGCTGCCTCCATAGTCAAGATCAGTCTGATCTCTGCTCATCACTGAAAACGAAATTCATCCTCCGCTTTCACAGATCAACCTATGAGAAAACAACATCTATAGAGTTGTACAGCTGTTTAACAGCGACCCACAATGTCCCCACTATAGTAGCATCTGTTACCATGGAAACTGAAATAAAAAATAAGAAAACCTGCTATGTGTTATGTTTCACTGTCATCTACATTTCACTTCATTTGTTGCACCACATTAAAGTCCCACTTTGTCTGTATTTGTATCTATTCTCATGAAGTGTTCCTACTGGCCTTTTCATTGCGATGATGTCATTTTTAGACTTGTGTCGCTTTCTAGGACATCATTTCTGCAGAGAAAAACAAAGACGTACATGGATCTACAAGTGGATGCATCACAATGGAGCCGAACAGCTGCTGAGTCACTAATATGAGCTTCTTCAAACAGTATTTTTTTCATCTGCTCCTGATTGACAGCGATCTGAATAAAGAAACACTCAGAAATGCAGTTTTGATCTTCATTTTCTTCGAATGCGTCCTCCATCAGCAGAAAGATCCCATTAGAACATGTTAAAAACACTTTCACTGGTGTTGGTCTTTAACACCACTCAGATAGTCCAGTACAGAAAATGATGTGCTTCGTTTCCTTCAACTGGTCAACTTCTTCACTATAAACTAAAAACTCTTTCCTCTAATTCAGGGGTGTCAAACACACGGCCCCCGTAGCCGACCAGCCAGATGGTTTAATCTGGCCCAGTCATAAAGAGAAAAAAAATCCAATTTCTAGCCCAATCTTGTGACGAGTCCTGGTTCTTCAAAGAAATCCCCGAAATGCGTCATTCCGCCACTTGGAGGAGCAAAGGAAAAGCAAGGCCGCCACGACAAGAGATCAAGAAATAAACAGCGAGGCCGTGTCTGAATTCATGCCCTAACCCCTTACTACTAAAAAGCTTTATAATGACCCACAATATAGTGAGTAGTGAATGAATTCGGACATGGATTCAGTGTATTTAAATCCAGATGAAAGACCCACCTGTTCTCAGCTGCATTTGATTCATTTGGATTCAAACGTTTAAATCTGCACAGTTTATCTATACTTGATTTAAATTCACTTCTATTTATTTAAATCTAATTTCAATGATCACACCTTTACTGTTTCTTTGGATTTTTTTTCTGTTTAATGTAAACTGAAGCACTTTGCATTCTTTGTACATGAAATGTGTTATACAAATAAACTTGCCTTGCCACACACCACCGTTCATGTCCTGTTTGCAGCATTCATTTAACATGTAAGTGCATTATATTTAAGCTTTCAGGAAAGGCTAATTCGTCATTTAAAACGTTTTTTACTCTGCAGCAATAATCTTGAACATAAAAATAGAACAAGAAAACAAATACAATAAAAAAAGCAAAGTAAAACCCATCCACCCAAAATCAAATCAAATACTGGGAGTTCTGATATAACTATTTAACAAAAATATTTAGTGACATTTTTAAACAGAATGTTCAACTGTCATTTTAGAATATTTTATAAGATAAATGTAACATTTTTCTTTTAGAAAAACATGACTTTTTCTTATAAAACTTAAATGTATTATTTTATTATTGTAGGACCTAAGATGTTTTCATTTTCTCATCATTTCACGACTTTATTCTCATAATTCTTTGTCATTTACTTTTCATCTTTTTTTTTTTTCATCTTTACATCTTTTGTCATTACTTTATGGTGGCTCTAATAAAATATTGTACGTAATTCTATGTAATCATTGGACAACAACGTTTCAGTTTATTTTGACTTTTTGCTCTTTGGTTTTTCTTAACATTTAAATACTTGCGTATTTCATATATTTAGTAATAAGAACTTTTTTTTAAATTAAAAACGTGTAAAACTCACGACTTTTTGAAACACAATTTTACTACCTCGTCCTTGTGACTTGTAGATTATTTCTTCATAACTGTATGACTTTGTTGTTGTAAAAATTTATATTTTTCTCATTAAGTTACGTCTTTTATATGCTTTTTTTATAGTGGCCTTATTAATCCCTCGTAATTACAACTAGATATGTAATAGTTTTCAGATCTTTCAGGTATGTTTGTTAGATGAAGATTTCTTCTATCTCACCTTTTTCAATCATTTTTTTCTCAATTTAAAGGAAATGGGTTAATACTGCCCCCTGCTGGTGCGCATGCTGAACAGCATCGAGGTAGTTCCTGGTTAAAGGAAAACACGTTTTTGGCGTCTGCTAGCTCAGCTTACAACTTTAATTTTTTTTAAAAAAAGGATGGAATTAAGTTTCTTCTTCGTTTTCTAAAGAACGATCAAACAAAGGCGACACTGAAACTAAACTCTGCAAGTTGTGTATTTGAGTGTGGTATGATTTTGTGAAGGAGTTTGGTCACGGTAGCCTCGGCAGTTTGCGGCCCCCAGCCAAGCTAGCGACCGTGCTAACTAGCTACAGTCCAAAATGAATGAGTGCTGCGCCGCCTCGAACTGTGACTACCAGCAGCGGGAGTCGGGAAAAGACTCGGAGCTCTTCAGCTTCCCGTTGGACCCGGAACGGTAAGATTAAAATTCGTGTCGCTTTGAGGGAAAATTGCGCCACCGGTTACAGCGCGAGCGTGTGAAGTGTGCGCATTAGCTTAGCATTGCGCTAGCTAGTAGCGTTAAGTGTGCGCAAATGGCGCAGTCTTGATAGTCATAAAAGAAAAGTACCTGCAAAACACATGACTTTAAACACATCAAACCCTTTTAGTTGCAATCATCATCTTAGACACAAATAAACGTGTAAAAACAGACAAACCGCTGTAAAAACAAGAAACCTTTGATCGAAATGGATTATTAGCCATTTGAAGTCGGCCCGGTCCCCGTGTTTGCTAACCTGACCTGAATACATCAAAGCTACTGTTAGTCTGAAGAGATAAACACAGGCGGCCGCTGATAATCGTTGAGTTGTGTTGGTGTTTGAGAGCTTTTCCTGCAGATGTTAGCGTTCTGACTTTCAGTCCCGAAGCACAGAAAGGAGGTGCTGCTCCTGCTCACCTTGTTCTCCGCTTCATTCTGCTCATTATGTTTTATTAGAGGGTTATTTAGTGGTATTATTATTACTTATTAGCAGTTACACGAGTATGATTGTATTTTATTTAAACTGATTTTTTTTTTGTGGCTAGCATTGATTTTATTGTTTGACTTAAAAAAGCAACAGAAAACTTTGAGGCAGAAGCTATAAATCAGTAGATGATTTGTCTTGATTGCTTGAAATAAACTAATTCCATTTCCAGGATTGTTTCATTAAAGACCCGGTTCAATGACGAGGCTGTTTTTAACATGTTCTTGTAGCATTTTTAAACACATTTACAATGAAAACACAAATGTAATCTCTATTTCTTTAGTCAAATCATTGTGAATCAAGAGCAGGCGAAAGAAATGTTGTTGAAAAGGATCATTATTGTGACTTAGAAAATACTGGGCGGGTCACAACCGTTCTGCTCTGCTCCATTCTGATACATCCGCTTGTAGACAAATAGATCCACAAACGTCTTTGTTTTCCACGTCTGAGCTGGAATCTGGATCAGACCTGTTTAGCTGGATACCATTTGTGTTGCACCGATAATGTTAAGTTGTGGTTGTGAGGGGCTTTAAGGTAGCAGGAGAGAGTTTAAACCGTTGGAGTGGGGTTACGCTGCGCCATTAGTCCCACCCACAACTTAGAGGTGAATTTCTAACGAACTTCTGCCGCTCTGCAGAAGCTATATCCCAGAAAACAACACAGGTTTTTTGATTTTGGCTACAAATAATATATTATAATCACAATTAAGGCTCGTGGTGGTGAATGTTTTATATCACCATATTGTTTTTTTTCATATCAGGCAGTAATGCTATTTATCATGATATAATCCATATCTGTCCAATGTGAATGCTCTGTGGCTCATTAGAAAAATGTGTAATCATCAGCAGATTGTTTAGATTGAAATCTTTATTTCCTATCATACTTTAAACAGATGCACTGAAGGAACAGGATGCAACAGTGTTTATTCCAGAAAACAAAAAAAAGGCATAAATGTTACAAATTAAACTGAAAATTAAAGCAAAAGCTTTCAAGTTTCAAAAGAGATAAAAGGATAGCTATCAATATCGCGATTGTACTTTTTCTCAATAGTAAAATGAGCCTATCATGATACACTTTTATTTTGAAGGGTCTGAAATTAACACTCGCCAGTTGTGATCAATTTCTCCTCTTTGGTGAGTTAAAGTTAGAGGGTTAGTCACCACATGGACAGTAAATGTTTGTGTAAACTTAGTCATGTTTATTAGCTCTTCTTCTTTTGACTCTTTTTCTCCATCGTCTGCATGCAGGGTAAAAAAATCACAAGACACAGACCTGCGGTCACTTCACCTGTGCGGCGTTTTTTTTGTCTGATGAAACAGCAGAATTTTTGTAGATTTCCAACAGGATCTAGTCAGAACTGGAGGATAAAGCGGCTTCACTTAAAGCAGCAACAGGCAGGTTCATAAAATGTGTTGATTTGGAGACAGCGCTGTTGTTACACACTGATATGATGCTAGCTTGTTAGCCGCTAATGCTATGATGCTAACTAGCTGTCCTGTGTGATCACTGACTGGTTTAAAGTCGGACAGTATTTTCATGGACCGACCTTTAAAACGCGGTGGATAAATACAACAAGATGAATTCATAGGACATTCATAAAAACGTTATTTTCTAAAAAATAACAGATTTGAATCCACTGTTTTGGCAGCGTCTGTGTTACACTGAAAACTTGGACCTGTCAGAAGTTGTGCTCAATCCTTCCGCCTCCATAAAGCTGCAGGTTTAATGTCAATAATGATATATAATGACAAAAACCCAAAACCTTTTACTGTTTTCAGGCGTTTTTTTGTTATGATTTGTAATAAAATATGATCACCTGGAGGCTAAATTAAGAAATCTCTACTAAATCTGTCCTTGTTTTCTCAGCATGTTTAAGTTTACCCTTAGATGACAGTAAAAACGTGTTCATGTCATTTATAAATTACTTTGATGCTATCTAACTTTCTTTAAAAAAAAATTAGAAAATGTCAAAAAAGTACAACTTCTAAGGTATTTCTGTGTAAAACACTGTTAGAATTTGACTGATAAAATGAATGTTTGGTCGATAGATTTTTTATCAACCAGCCAAATTGTCCAGTGTTTCAAAAATTAAATTTGCTCCCCTGTGTGGAGGTATTTTAGTGATTTAAAACCCTACAAAAAACAGAGGTTGGTGCACTGTAAATTGTGCAGAAAGCATGTTCCTTCTAAAACTGGAAATCCCACCAACCTTTTATCACCTGAAGCAGTGACACCAAACATGTTCAATCTCAGACTGAAATAAACCACAATTCTCCAGAAAAACAACAAAGTTCAGACCTTCACAGCAGCAACAGGTTAAACTACCAGAATAAATTCACAGAATCTGCTTTTAGTTCTTAGATTTTTCACAGGATGTTGATAAAAATGTTTGTTAATTTGATGTTTGTTCTGTAAAACTTGAAAACATGAATTTATTTTTAGAATGAATGTTTTGTTTTTAAATGGAACTGATCAAGCGGTTTACTGTTCTGTTTTATTCATGTTCTCTTTTGAAACTTGAAAGATTTTGCTTTAATGTTCAGTTTAATTTGTAATATTTGTCTTTTTTTGTTTTTCTGGGAAAAAAAAACTGTTGCATCCTGTTCCTTCAGTGCATCTGTTATGTTTAAAATATGATAGGAAATAAAGATTTCAATCTAAACAATCTGATGATGATGACGCATTTCTCTAATGAGCCACAGAGTGTTCACATTGGACAGATATAGTGATTTGGTTTATATCCTGATAAAAATCATTATTACCTGATCTGAATTAAACAATATGATGATATAAAACATTCACTATCACGAGCCCTAATTGAATTAATTGTGTATGTTTGCTGTGAGATTCAGACTCAGTGGTTTCCCTTTGCAAACACAGTAAATAACTGGTTTTTGGTTTGTGAAATTAGTTGTTTTTACCTTTTTAAAAAGAGTTCAGATCAGACAATAAAATCATTCTTCGTAAATATCTGCTACTACATTGACTGCACTGATGGTATTAGGCCTCCCTAAAGTGATGGTTGACATTAACCCAAGTGTTTCAGTGGCTGAACCAGTGACCTAAACTCATTCATCATGTCTCACGAGTAAGCCTAGATTCTTTCCCCTCCCTTTGTATTTTCAGTTGCAAACAATGGACGAGCAACTGCCAACGAACAGACCTGGCTTCTCAGCCGCCAGAAAAGCTGCATAAACTCTACAGACTCTGTTCCAAACACTTTGAGTCCTCGATGATTTCTCATCAGGTAAGAGGGAACCTGCTGCTGCTGTTTTAATCATGTGCAGAAACAGTTACGTTCCTCTTTACTGGTTGTTATTCTTGCAGTAGAAAGTGACACATTAAATAAAATAGTGTAGAATTACATTATGGTTGTGTGAAACAATAATCACAGATACAATGTTTTTCCCGGTTGTAAAGCTCCATGCACACAGTGCATTTGAGCTTATGGTGTTCACACTGGACCACCAGGGAGGGGCTTCTTCTTTTTTTCTACTATATACTAGCACATGTCCACCACCTTTAGTTAGAACAGGCTTAGTGTGAAATGTCAAAGAAGTCCAATTTTTTATTTTTTTATTTTTTACACAGCTCTATTCCAAAATATGAAAGACTTGGGCCCAATCCGAATTCTTCCCTTCGCTCTACCACTTCTCCCTACCACTCCATTTGTAGTAAAAGTGTTGTCCGAAAATATTTTTTTAAAGGCTACCCTCGAGGCGGAGGGATACAAAACTCCCTGCAGCGAGGGAGTTCCGCGTCACGCTATGCTGCAGAGTAGAAGCGCTTTTCTTCATGTGTGTGCACTCTAAAGCACAGAACTTTACATTTAAATATAAGTCATGACGTTTTATTTTAGCATGACCTTTTTAATGTTATAAAACCGCTGTTGTTCTGCATATTAGAAGCTCTGCGCTAATGTAGCTGACCAGAGACTATTGATGACGTCCAAAAATAAAACACACTATTTTTGCATAACTCTCCGTTTGGAGCGCTAAATGTAGGGGAAGGGAGAAGTGGTAGGACGAAGGGAAGCATTTGGATTGGGCCTCGGTGTCATAGAATTTCAGCCAGGGTCCAAAATTAACTCTTGCCACTCGCCAGTGGCGAGCATTTTATCCTCTTTGGTGAGTAAACACTAGCGGGTTAGTCTCCACATGGCGTGTAAATGTTTGCATCAAATTAGTCATGTTTAGTAGCCCTCCTTTTTGGTGAATTTCTTTTGTCTTTAATGTTCCTCCTCTCCCGTCTTCACGTGGGGTGAAGAAGCGCACATGATGCAAGACACCCACAGTTACTCCTGCAATTCTCGTCTGTTTAACGTTTAGTTTATGGTGAAGCAGCAGCGGGACGTGGCAACTCAACGGGATCCAGTCAGAGCTGAAGGATAAACCTTACAGCAGCAACAGAAAGTTACATCAAAAATGTCGAGTCAGAAATAGTGGTGTTGTTCCACACTGATGCTACAATGCTATGCTAATGAGCTGTTCCGTGTGTCACGTCCAAAATGTCATTGTATTAAGTAAATCGCCTAAGGTTTTTTTGCGTAAAATGGGGTAATAATTTACGAGTTGTCTGCAAGTAAAAAATGGGCAAACTTGTATGGGGCTCACAGTGACCCACATGAAATGGCAAGGTTGTAGACTGCTTGGTCAGCCTGTAAAGTGAAAATGTTCATGGCAGGTGGGGGCTGCTGTCAGGAAGACCTAAAGTAATGAGTAATGAAAGACAAAAGTGTTTTAAAGATGCACATTTAGACTTTCTTTTAATGTTATTAATTATTGGGGCATATCTGTTTAAGGGAGTGGCAAAAATATTAAGTTTTTATGAGATATTCACAATCTAAATTCTAAGATTTAAAAAAAACCTTGATGACCCAGCATTCTAGCTGCATTTAAACGCATCATCTACTCACAAAACTCAGAGACGTGAACAGTCTCAAATCTGCTTTGTGGGTAAATGTAGTTTTGTGTGTGTGTATCAGGCAATTAGTGTGTACTTTTTAAGATTTGTATGTGTAGTTAGTTTGAAGCTGCTTCGATTTAAAGTGGTGTGTGTGTAAATTGTATTTGTGGAATTTTTATTTTTGTAAGTGTGAGTACACAATTGCAAGTTCAGTTATGCATAAAATGTATTATATGAGTTACAAATAAAGAATCACGCACACACAAATCTGGTGAGAGCATTATGGCTCCATAACATTGAGGTAAGTTTGGAGCTGAGGTGGTTTGATGCGTATTTGCGTGAATAGAGGGTTAAATGAGGACGAAGCACGTCTTCAAACATTCGTGGAAGAGCACTGGCCTCTGGGTGATGCTGCAACAAAGTCCTTAAAGATGGTTTGAAATTATGATCAAATTACTCACATCTACACACTCAAGTGACAACACAAAAAAGCACAAAGCTGCACATACACATTGACACAGACACACTCCATACACAACTTCACTGATACTCATGTATAGCAACACCAAAACATTTAAAGATGATCTCTGTTGTAGATGCAGGAGCAGAAACAGAGGTTTGTAGCAGAATCCTGATCAGTGTGTGATCAAGACGTGAGCATTCATAACGAATCAAGTCTTTACACAAACAGAATTAAGTCAAAGGTTTTGTGGCACCTAACTTAACCATATAGAGTAATTAAGAACCTCAAAACTGCCAGTCAGTGTAAATAAACCGCAGCGGAGGATGTCCATCTGAGTTTTGTCAGATTGTCCTCTATTTACATGAGTAGAAATAGTTTCTGCTTAGTTTAGCTCATGTCTTTCAACACAACACATGTAGCCTTAAATCTTCTATTTTTCAGAGTGCATCCACTGTTGTCCTAAAGGAAGATGCTATTCCCACAATATTTGACTTTACTGTGAATAAACAGTCGGAAAACAGCCGGAAACGCGCTCAAGAGCCTGTAAGTGTTACTCTGTCTTTGATGTGATTGTTGTTTGAGTTATCAAACATGAAAACAACTTAAGGTAAAATCTCCATGTTTTCCTTTCATTTAGTCAGAAGAGGAACCTGCTGCTGTGAAGAAAACAAAGGGTGCATAAACTTTATTGATTCCTCGCTGTTTTAAAATCACATTGAAATGCATGCTTTCAAATCTCACATGTATATCTTATCAGGAAATTCAGCATCCGAAGTGGGAGGGGAGTCGACGGAAGTGTCTGGTGAAAACAGGGCATCACAGGTGTCACAAGGAGATCCACAAAGCCACGGGATTGGAACCACCTCAAAGGCGAAAGATGCTTTGAAAGTTTTTTTCAAGGAAATTCTTGCAATGACAGGATTTAGCATTAGTGGAGCAAAAACTGATGAGCCAATAGGAGGCGCAAGGGTCCATCAAGTTCACAATCATGTTTGCTTGGAGAAAATTGACAAGAAGGAGATCCTGCAGTTCAGTGAGGACCTCATGCGCGAAGAGATTCAGACCAGTTTACGACTCGCCCGGTTCTTCTCCATTTTGCTTCAGGATGTGACCAACATTGAGGGAAAGGAACAGATTCCAGTCTTTATCAGGTCTGTCACAGTGGCTGGTTTCCCGCAGAAGCACCTCATTGGCTTTTTGCCATGCGACTTGGACACAGAGAGTCTGTTTTATATGCTAATTTCTGAGCTGCGAAACAAGTGGGGGCTGAGAATGGAGCACTGCAGGGGCCTCACCTATGTGGTCACAGGGAGCATGTGCCAGAAGATGCGAGATCTTACCTGCAAAATACTACAAGAATTTCCACAGGTAGTTTTGTCACCAAGTGACCCTTATGCATTCAACATCTGGATAATCCGCTGCATGCCTGTGCTGGCCATACAGAAAGTTTCAGATTCGGTTGAAGAAGTGGCGTCATTACTCAGGAGAACGCCAGAGCTCAGCAAACGATTAGAGGGGAAGATCCAGATGACATACGGGCATTTAAAGGGGGAGGTTGAAAGGATCAAAGCCAGCCTCGCTGGGAATTGGGAGTACAGCACAGATGCCTTCCAGACCATGCTAGAAATTCTTGAACCAATCCTGAACTGCATCAATGAGGTCATCTCTAAGGTGGACGAAGACACGGCTGAGCGGATGGCCAAGCTCAAGCCCATTCTGAAGAATTTCAACTTCATCATCACACTTGTTGTTCTGAAGAACACCCTGTGCTGCGTGAGCATACTCAACTCAAGTCTCAGGGGAATAATAAGCATCAGCAGCACTTTGCAGTACACAATTTCTAACGCCTTGAAGCTGGTCAACAAATACCTTCAGGATCTTGCAATACTAAACAGGAAATGGTTCTCAGATGCAATGAGTCGAGCTAAGAAGCTGGCAGTGGAGGTCACTAAACCAGAGATGGATCAAGGCGAGACAGCTGAGATGCCATTGGAAGACTTTTACAGAGAGACTCTAAGCCGGCCCATCCTGCAGTACCTTATTGCTGAGGTGAACAGAGTGTTCAGTATAGAGATGGTGAGGATTCTGCGATGGCTCTCCTTGGTTCCGTCTTACATGGCTGACCATAACTTCAGCATTCGCAGGGATAAAGTAGCCGATGCAAACTTGAACAACCTCGCTCGGCCTGACACGTTCTACGAAGAGCTTGGCTGCTGGGAGGTGAAGTGGAGACACGCGAGCAAGCGCAGGATCTTGCCAACCACAGTGTTTGCGACTCTGAAGATACCAGATATCGGGTTTTACCCCAACGTTCAAAGCCTGCTGAAGGTGCTAGGCACGGTTCCCTGCGTGAACGCAGAGGCTGACGTGTATGGCCAGTACCACATGGTCCTGGAGCGGTGCCACGTCTTTCTGAAAGCCACACCAGTGGACCAAAGGCATTGCAGCAAAGCATTTGTGTATGTGAACCAGGATGTGCATTTCAACGTTGAAAAAATGGTGGAGACGTACGTTCAGAAACATCCAGAGATCTTGCAGCTGCTGCAGGTTGTAAGTAGACACCCGGATGTGCATCGCTTCCTCTTTTGTATTCTTATTCTGCATTAACACATTGTGTGGCTGTTTTCCTGCAGGATGATGCAGCAGAGGTAACTCCACAAGGTGAGATCATTAAAAGTTATTTAATTCTTGAAGACATTTTAAAATCCCCATATTTTATCTTTCTGTTTTTAAAGGTGTCCTCTTCTCAAAACACACACAATTAGTTTGTCAAGAGAGATCATATATAGAATGAATAAAATAGGTCCCTGAACTGAACCCTGGGGAACGCCTCAAGAACTTATTTTCCATTGTAGAGGTTAATGAACCTACAGTGATGTTGAAAGTTCTTCCACTGAGATACGAGACAAATCAATCTAACAGACCCAGACAGACCATAATCATCTTGAAGACGCGCAATCATAATGTTGTGATCGACAGTATCAAATACAGATTTGAGGTCCAGAAGCACCAAGTCAGAAAACTGTCCAGAATCTGCTGCCATGAGCACATCATTAGAGACCTTTAATAGAACTGTTTCTGTGGACTGGTTCTTCTTCAAACCTGACTGGAGAGTATCTAAGATGTTTTGTTGCTCTAAATAAAAATGTAGCCACAACTGCCTTCTCCAAACTTTTAGAGATAAAAGGGAGCTTTGACATGAGTTTGACAATTGTCAAACCAATACACCAATACTACATGTTTGTTATGCTGAAATATTTGATCCTATTGATCGAACCATAAAATTAGAAAAACGATCACACCTATAAACCTTTTCTGCCTGAAGCTGAGGTGTGCGGTTGTGGAGTTTTTTTTCTGTGTGCTTGTTTTCTCTGCAACAACTTTTCTTTGGACCCGTGCAAGCCCTCTTGGTTGTTTCTGCTCAGTCTCTTGGTGTTGGTGGAGTCATCAACATTACCTTTCCTTGAAGGGAAGCATCAGCTCTTTATGTTGGGTCTTGTTGGGTCTTTTGTGACCTTTTGGTTGGGTCGTTGCCCTGCTCGCAGGGAATGTTTGGTCCATGAGCCAAGAGCTTCTGAAAGGTGTGAACCTTTGTTCACAGTTAAGTGGAGTTTTTGTTTGTTGTTGATGGCTTTTCTCTACCTTTCTGCAGTGTAGAATTGTAGAAAAGGCCTTTATAGAGTTTTCCAGGCAGATATTTCAATGGCGTTTTTCTGAATTTCTTTGGATCACATTATGATGTCAAACTTCTGAGGATTTTGTGGTTTGCTTCTCTTTTTAGGTTGTGTTATTTGCTTATCTTCTGATTGATAACAGGAGTTGCATTAATCAGGATCATCCCATGAATCAAACACCAGATGCTTTCTTTTTAAAAAAACTGGTGTAACACTGGAGATGTTGCCAGCGATATTTAAATAGTACATGCTCTTTGAAATACCGTAACTTCTTGACCGTTTATGCAGTTAAAAGCCGCTTTTCTCAGTGACTCAATCAGCTAATTCGTGCTGATTGTGCCAGCGGTTGAAGAGTTACAGTAGTTGAAAAAATGTCAACACTAATTTGGTACTTTGTCCCTGAAATGGGTCAAAGTTGTTCTTTTGTCTCACTGTGAACTCAAAAACGTCTGTTCCAACTTTCATTTTAGTGACGGTCCATGGGAACCATGCTGAGAAGGACACTGAAGAAGAGCTTCAGCTCATTAACCTGGAGATGGATGCTGACCGGCTGGTGGAGATGAAATGTGCAGAGACTGATAGAGAGGCTCTGAAGTCTGCCTTACAGGCCGCCGTAACCTCAGCTTACAGAAGTCAAAGCAGACCACAGGGTCTTGATGGTACAGGCCAGGATGGAGAAGTGGAGTATGTGACCAAGTCTGAGATGAAGGAAGTCCTGTCTGTGTGTGAGAGTGCTGTCAGAGAGGGCATCCTCATGGAGGTGGGGAGCTCCTTCTTCTCTCTGATAATCGACCGCGTTGTGAGACTGGGGGACAGAGATCATCTGCCGCTCTTCCTCAGATTTGTGGACAGTTTTGATGTGATGCGTTTGGAGCTGATGGGCTTTATTCAAGCAGATCTGGATTGTGACGCAATGGTGCAGCGGCTGATGGACATCGTCACAGTGGAGTGGCATCTTGATTTGAGTAACTGCAGAGGTCAAGCATACCTCGGCTCCGGTGAAGTTTCCTACAAGCTAAAGGCCTTTGCCTGCAAAGTTCAGGAGAAGTATCCTCTGGCCATAAGCACCCACTGCTCCTGTTACTCTTTCAACACATGGTGGTCAAAATCCATCCCAGCCCCTGCTGTTAAGAGAGCACTGGACACATTTGAAGAGGTTCTGGCTTTTTTTGGCAGTAGCGCTGCTTTGGAGAAGCAGCTTGACCACGTCATTGCGTTTGGTCTTCGTGAGAGCTATGAGAAGATTCAGGAGTTACAGGGGGCCTTTTGCACCGTTTGGCACGAGAAGCACGATTCCTACGAGGCTTTCGTGCAGATTCTAGAGCCGTTGGTTGAGTGTCTTGAGAAGATCAAGAGCAACCCACAGAGATGGACGCTATCCATGTCTGACCAAGCAGGAGCTCTCCTCCGCAAGGTCATGGAGTTTGACTTCATCATCGCCATGGTAGTCCTGAAGAACGCCTGCTCCTTCACCAAAGAGCTTAGTGCAGGACTCCAGAAAGACCAGTTCAGCACCGCATCCCAGCTGTGTCAGATCAACGGCATAGTGGCTACGCTGAACAGAGTGAAAACAAACATGAAGGTCTTTCATCAGAACTGGTTTGATGAGGCCAGCGCCATCGCCCAGAGCCTTCGAGTACAGATCGAAGTTCCTGAAAACTCTCTGCCCAGAGATGGAATGATCAAGCCAGTGGGATACTACAAAGACTGCCTGAGTGTCCCTCTCATAGACAACCTCATCAATGCTGTGAAGGATTACTTTTCAGATGATCACAAAGAAGCTCTCAACTTCCTGTCGTTGGTGCCATGCTCCGTCACCGTCAGTTACATGTTTGAGAGCTTGAAGTCAAAGCCTCCACTCTACAGCAGTGACCTTCCAGACGCAGACAACTTTTTCACTGAGCTGTGCTGCTGGAGAGTGACCTGGAAGACCAAAGTGGCTTCTGTGACCATCCCAAGCTCCATATTTCATACTTTGCGTCTGCCGCTCATGCAGTACTTTGGAAACATCAACATGCTGCTGAGGATCATGTCTGTGCTCCCCAGTACTGTACTGGAGGACTGTGGTGTTGTAATGCGCCACAAAAGGTTTCTGGACTACCTAAGACACACAAATCCCAAAGACAGGTCTCCGTGTTTGGCCATGCTGCAGGTAAGCACAGACTACAGCAGAGACCTGGACCGCATGGTGACCCAGTGCTTAAAGGTTACTCCACAAGCCTTGGAGGGCATCTGTCTGGTATGTACCTCCTCAACACTATGTTTTTAAAGGCTCACTCTGATCATCTTATAATCTGTTTTAAATCCTTTCCAGAGGTCTTTTACTCGTGATTATGACATTTTTTGCCAAAATAAAGAAAACTGTGTGGATTTCTATGACATAGTTTCTTCAGAGCGGCAGGAGTTCATTAGAAATTCACCTCTGAGATATGGTGTGGAGTAAGCCTGGACTCATTTTCCATCATGCCTTTATTTACACTCTCTCTCACTAGCTTACAGCCCCTCACATCCTCAATCTAACATTAGCGGTGTTACAAATTGCGAGCAATGTTTGAGCCGTCCAGTTCTGATCCAGATTCCAGCTCAGACGAGGAAACAAAGACGTTCATGGATCTATCTATCTAATCAGAATGGAGCAGGGAGCTTGTGGCCTGCCCAGCGTATTTTCTACGTCTACAATATTTTTCAAACTGCATTTTTTTCCTGCTCCTAAATCACCACAATTTGAAAAAGAATCACACCAATGCAATTTTTAGGATGTCTTTGTGCGTCCTCCATCATGAGAAAATGCCTTAAGAACTTGTTAAAAACACAATTTTCACCAGAGTTAGTCTTCAGTCGTTCCAGTTTTGTAAAAATGTTGGTTTTTCCAGCCAGCTAAAAGGAAATTTAGGAAAATGTTTGGTCCATATTGAACAATTACTCTAAATTTAAATGACAGAAAATAGATGTTTTACAACTTTGATACTACTCTCCTTTAATACAGAAAGACACTTAAAAGTTGATATGTAGTTATTAGTTCCCTTCAGGGACATACAATGTCTTGCAAAAGTATTCACACCCCTTGAACTTCTCCACATTTACTTACATTATGACCACAAACATAAATATATTTTATTGGAATTAATGTGAAAGACCAACACAAAGGGACACACAATTAAGAAGTGGAAAGAAAATTATACAAGAGTTCTTTTTTTTTTTTTTACAAACAAATAAAAAACTGAACAGTGCAGTGTGCCAAAGTATTCATCCCTCTGAGTCAGTACTTGGAACCTCCTTTTGCTGTAATTCCAGCTGCAAGTCTTTTGGGGTTTGTGTCTCTACCAGCTTTACACATCTACAGACTGAAATCTTTGTTCATTCTTCCTTATAAAACAGTTCAATCTGAGTCAGATTAGATGGAGAGCGTTTGTGAACAGCAGTTTTCAGATCTTACCACAGATTCTGGATTGGATTTAGGTCTGGACTTTGACTGGATCATTCCAACACATGAATCCGTTTCATTTTTATCATTCCATTGTAGCTTTGTCTTCATGTTTAGGGTGGTTGTTCTGTTGGAAGGTGAATCTCTGCTCCAGTCTCAAGTGTTGTTCAGACTTCAACATGTTTTCCTCCAATATTGCTCTGGATTTGGCTCCATCCATCTTCCCATCAACTCTAACCAGATTCCCTGTTCCTGCTGAAAAGAAGCAGCCCCAGAGCATGATGCTGCCACCACCATGTTTGACAGTGGGTATGGTGTGTTCAGAGTGATGTGCAGTGTTACATTAGTGCTTTGCATTTAGACCAAACAGTTCCATTTTGGTCTCATGCTGTAGATCTCTGCAGTTCATCCAGAGTCATCATGGACTCCTGGCTGCATCTCTGATCAGTGTCTCCTTGTTCAGTCTGTTAGTTTAGGTGGACGACCATGTCTAGGTAGGTTTGCAGTTGTTTCAAACTCTTTCCATTTGTGGATGATGGACTGAACAGTGGTTCATGGATGTTCAAATCTTGGGAAATCTTTTTCTAGCCTAACCCTGCTTTAAATGTCTCCACAACTTTCTCCCTGACCTGTCTGGTGTGTTCCTTACACTTCATGATGCTGTTTTCTCCCCAATATTCTTGACAAACTTCACAAAACAGCTGGATTTGTTTACTGAGATGAAATGACACACAGATGGACTCTATGAAGTCATGAAGTCAACATCTGATCAGTCACCAACCATCAAACAACTTCTGAAGGCGATTGATGCCCTCAGAGAAAAGGAGGATGAATACTTTTGCTCACTGCACTTTCAGGGTTTTTTGTAAAAAAAAAAAAAAAATGTAAACTCTTGTATAATTTTCTTTCCATTTCACAAATATGTGCCACACAAATTCCAATAAAATATATTTGTTTGTGGTCATAATTTGAGAAAATGTGGAGAAGTTCAAGGGGTATGAAAACTTTTGCAAGATACCGTAGACTTAATTTTGAAAAAAACCTTTTCTGAAAACCAGTTTTCTGTTTCCTTTTCAGCCAGTGTCGGAAAACGATCAACAGTATTTTTCCCGTGTCGCTTAGTTTACGCTTTAAATAGTGTTTCTGATCCCAATCATTGGAAATCAGAAGCAGCCGGACAAAAACGCTGTTTGAAAAAGATCATATTTGTGACTTAGAAAATACGCTGGTCGAGCCACAGGCTCCCTGCTCTGCTCCATTCTGATCCACTGGCAGACAAATAGATCCATGAAGGTCTTTGCTTTTCTCGTCTGAGCTGGCATCTGGATCAGAACTGGACTGCTGGGTAGCTCTGATACTGATACCGTTTTGTTGTTTTGCTAGTGTTAGATTGTGGTGTGAGGGGCTGTAAGCTAGCAAGAGAGCGTGTAAACAAAGGGATGATGGGAAATAGGCGGAGGCTCACTTCCGTGTCAAAAATGCTGCCCACATCTCAGATGTGAAACAGAAATCTGCTAAAACTATGTTGTAGAAAAGCAGTTTTTTAGATTTTGACTAAAATAGACATAATCATAATGAAAAGATCACTAGGAACGCTTTTACAACAGATCAAAGGATGATTGGAGAGGGACTTCATACCCAAATCTAAACCAGATTATCTAACGTGTCTTGTTCTTCTTGCAGGACAAAGAGTCTAAAAGTCTGGTGAGAAACTTTGAAAACAGCATGGAAGGTGTGGATGTGGAGATGGTTTTTCTATGGTTCCTCAGCGCTGGCGTCTCTATAATGGCTCCTGTTTTCTTTTCTGCCTCTTTTTTCTAGTTGATTTTGTCGAGAAGGAAGTTGAAGAGCACAAAGTCCAGCAATCTCCTGAAAGGATTCAGGATCTTGAAGTGAAACCTGTGGATCAGAACGGACACGCAGAAGACAATCGTCGAAACCTGCGACTGGTTTTCAGGCTGGCTGCACATTTGGGGAAAACCAATCCTGGGCTGAGTGACCTCTCAGAAGAAGAGCAAGAGCTGCATCTTCAGGACCTCAAGATGTGCCACTGGTTTGGAAGTGAGAGCAAAAGCGCTCTGTCTGTTGGTGATGAAGAAGTGCTGAGCCTCCTCACAAACGCCATCAGAGATGTCATACTTGAAGAAATTCAAGAATCCCCGTTTTTCTCTTTGATCACAGACAAAGCTGTCAGAATAGTCGATCAAACTTACCTGCCAGTTTTTGTCAGGTATGTCCAGAAGTCTTGTCCAAAAGTAGAGCTCATGGGTTTCTTACCTTTTGACGAAAGCTCTGATGTTGAGATGCAAGCAAGTAAACTTGCAACGCTCCTTACTGAGGACTGGGGTCTGCCCATGTCTCAGTGTCGAGGGCAGGCTTTTATGTGTTTAGGTTTAGGCTATCAAACCCTAAAGAAAATGTCTTTGGAGTTTCTGAAGAGCTACCCGCTCTGCGTCGTCACACCCAGCGAGTCCTGTGGGCTGGCCCAGTGGCTGGCTGGCAGCGTGCCGTGCCCTTCAGTGGCGAGAATGCTGGACATGGCAGAGGACCTGCTGCTGTTCTTTGACGAGTCTCCGTTCCTGCAGAGACAGTTGGCTCAAGCTGTGGATGGTCTGCTGAACACTCCCAGGGAAGCTTTGGAGGAAATTCCAGAAACCTGCTGCTCCAGGTGGAAGAAGAGAGAGGACTTCTTCGACATTCTCACCGACACATTGGAGGGCATCCTGAGCTGCCTGGATGCTGTGAGCTCCACGGCTACGGGGGCCCAGTCAGTGCACGCTCAGGTGCTCTCCACGGCTTTAAGGAACATGGACTTTATTGTCACTCTGGTGATACTGAAGAACGCCTGTGCTCCGCTTCGTAACTGCAGCACGGTTTTCCGCTGCGGGAACCCCGCTGACATACTCTGTGAGGTGGAGAAAATCCCCATCATCATAGACACTCTCAGCAAAATGCTGAAGAACGTCAACAGCATGCACTCCGTTTGGTTTGAACAGGCCTTCCAACTGGCAACCAAGGTGGCTCCTGAGCAAGTGTGCTTCTCAGAGGAAGCCAGCAGCTATGATTCTCCTGAAATCTACTACAGAGAGAACCTGAGCATACCTCTGCTGCAAAGCCTCATCGAGGAGATGAAATGCTGCTTCTCAGACAGCCACCTGAATGCACTGTCAGTCCTGTCGTTGTTGCCCGCCTGCAATCCACAGCCCATGGTGTCTGAGTCTGTGGAAAGACCTTTCAGTCTCTACCTCGCAGATCATCCTGAACTTGAAGGGATTGAGCAGGAGATCAACACCTGGGCTGCTGTGTGGAGGGAGAAATACCAGGATGTCGCCCCCCCCACATCTATAGCTGAAACCCTCGCCCATCCTGAGTCCAAGAGTCACCCAGCGGTGAGCCTGCTGCTCCGACTGGTCGCCGTCCTGCCCAGTGTCAGCATGGAATGTGACAGAATGAAGAGCACCCTGAATTCTCTGAGGGATCTGCTGAAGAAGACCGTGTGCAGAGGCAGTAGAACGGACCGGGTCATGCTGCTCTATCACTGCACCACGCTGCAGAGGCTGCCGGAGGTCATCCACAAGTGCACCGAGGTCAATCAAGAGAGCAGCACTTACCTGTCACAGGTAAAACTCACCTTCCTCTAGTTTGAGCTTTCCTGGGTTTTTAGTTTATAAAAGTATTGATATTTTGTGAGTTTTTCTTTTTTGTTGTGAGTAAAGTTTTCCTTTTGCTTCAGTCTAAACCGTAGTGCTGTTATGTGCAGTATTCTGAAGTAGTCAATGAAATGGCACAAAAGCGCCTAACTGATTATGATGTAAAATGATTGACACATTTACTAAAAAATAAAGCAACTACTCCAGATTGAAGTGAATTTAAAGTATTTACACACGTGGACAAAATTGTTGTACCCCTCAGTTAAAGAAGGAAAAACCCACAATTCTCACTGAAATCACTTGAAACTTACAAAAGTAACAATAAATAAAAATTTATTGAAAATTAAATAATCAAAATCAGCCATCACTTTTGAATTGCTGATTAACATAATTATTAAAAAAAACAAACTAATGAAACAGGCCTGGACAAAAATGATGGTACCTCTATAAAAGATTGAAAACTATTTGACCAGACTGACATGATTAACTCAGGTGTGTCCTTTAATTGACATCACAGGTGTTACCAAACTCATAATCAGTCAGTCTGCCTATTTAAAGGGAGACAAGTAGTCACTCTGCTGTTTGGTGAAAAGGTGTGTACCACACTGAACATGGACAACAGAAAGCCAAGGAGAGAATTGTCCCAGGACATCCGAAAACAAATGATAGATAAACATCTTAAAGGTAAAGGCTGTAAGACCATCTCTAAACAGCTTGAACTTCCTGTGACAACAGTGGCTCATATTATTCACAAGTTCAAGACCCACGGGACAGTAGCCAACCTCTCTGGACGTGGCCGCAAGAGGAAAATTGATGACAAATTGAAGAGACGGATCGTTGGAATTGTATCCAAAGAGCCCAGAACAACCTCCAAAGAAATTAATGGTGAACTCCAAGGCCAAGGTCCATCAGTGTCAGATCGCACCATTCGTCGTTGTTTGAGCCAAAGTGGACTTCATGGGAGACGACCAAGGAGGACACCACTGCTGAAAAACAATCCTAAAAAAGCCAGACTGGAATTTGCAAAAATGCATGTTGACAAGCCCCAAAGCTTCTGGGAGAATGTCCTTTGGACAGATGAGACCAAACTGGAGCTTTTTGGTAAGGCACATCAACTCTATGTTCATAGACTCAAAAACCAAGCATACGAAGAAAAGAACACTGTCCCTACAGTGAAACATGGAGGAGGCTCAGTCATGTTTTGGGGCTGCTTTGCTGCATCTGGCACAGGGTGTCTTGAATGTGTGCAAGGTACAATGAAATCTGTAGACTATCAAGGCATTCTGGAGAGAAATGTGCTGCCTTGTGTCAGAAAGCTTGGTCTCAGTCGCAGGTCATGGGTCTTCCAACAGGACAACGATCCAAAACACACAGCCAAAAACCCCCAAGAATGGCTGAGAGAAAAGCATTGGACTATTCTAAAGTGGCCTTCCATGAGCCCAGATCTGAATCCCATTGAACATCTGTGGAAGGAGCTGAAACATGCCATTTGGAGAAGACACCCATCAAACCTGAGACAACTGGAGCAGTTTGCTCATGAGGAGTGGGCCAAAATACCTGTTGACAGCTGCAGAACGCTCATTGACAAATACAGAAATCGCTTCATTGCAGTGATTGCCTCAAAAGGTTGTGCAACAAAATATTAAGTTATGGGTACCATCATTTTTGTCCAGGCCTGTTTCATTAGTTTGTTTTTCAAATAATTATGTTAATCAGCAATTCAAAAGTGATGGCTGATTGTGATTTAATTTTCAATACATTTTTATTTATTGTTACTTTTGTGAGTTTCAAGTGATTTCAGTGAGAATTGTGGGTTTTTTCCTTCTTTAACTGAGGGGTACCAACAATTTTGTCCACGTGTGTATATTTAGAGAGGAACTCAGAAGCTCTTTTAAAATGGGCAGATAATGTGACTAAAAATTCTTTACAGTCTAAACATCCATGAAAGCAGAATTTTGTTCAGTTTGGTGCAGACAGCTCTGATCCAAGCCAGCAGTCGGGTTTGCGTTAGAAAAAGCTCCTAAAAGGCTTCAGGCTTCCATGCAAACAGATAATAGAGTGTAATAAGTGTAGAGGGTGCATGGAAATATAAAAGTAATATGTGTAGGCCGTTTAGACCTGATCTACTCTCTGAATGCAGTGATGAAAGCGTTGGTTGTAGAGGTTGTCTGCTGGTGTGGTTCTCCTCTAGAGTCAAATACATAAATGTGTGAAACTATTTAAGGAGGTTCATAAAGTCGAGTATGTACAGTCAGATCAGCTGTGTTCACTAAAGCCTCGTCTCTTTTAGGTGATGCAAACTCTGCAGCATCTAAAGTTAGATGCAGGTAAGTGCATTCATGCAGCTTTAAGCTGTGTTCACACCGAATGCGATTTGTCAGGGGCGTCCGTTTGCAAAGTTAAGTCAATCTTAAGAGGATCAGAGGTCCTGTGGCGTGTTTTGAGCGCCAGCTGCAGTGCGGCAAGTTAAGCAAAGAATTGGAGTCACATTCATTAATCGGGTACTCAGCTTTGGGCTGTGAGAGTTTGATGATGTGAAGAGCGCCGCAGGCCAAAACCAACACGGAGGAGAATCTGATCCTTCTACTCCTGAACTTTTTTCTCTTTTTTTCTATCAAGGGGATAAAAAAGTCCTCTAATTTGATTCATATTTTATGCTTCCTCTTCGGACTAATGCGGGAAGCAAGAGCTCAAACTGGGTGACAGAGACAGAAACGCCGCTCAAAGCGCCGTCATTCAGACGCAGCTTGGCAGTAGAAGGTGAAGCTCACCGTACCCGGGAGCGTCTCTGAGTGAGCTCATGAACACAGACATGCAGCGAGAGCGTCAGGTTTATGCACTTAGTTTTGGACAAGCGTCCAGCTGTGAATTTGCAGCGCATCGACATGGTGATTCGCGCCTGGTGTGAACACAGCTTTACAGTGTAATGTCAAAATGTTGACTCTTATTTTTGCTTGTAAATCAGAAAGCTTAGGCCGGATGGTACCTGAAGCTACTAAATCCTGCTCTGGCGTGGGGGAGGAACCAGCCGATGGAGAGGAGGAACCGGCTGATGGAGTGAGCGGTCTAGAACAGAGAGCAGCGGTGTCTTTCTACGAGCCTCAGCAGCGTGAGCAGATCATCAAGGAGCTTTGGGACTCCCAGTTCTTTACCATCATCACTGAGCAAGCGGTTGCGATAGACCGTCAGCTGTACGTCCCGCTGTGCGTCAGGTACTTGAAAAAAGGTGACATTCAGTGTGAGGAAACTCTGGCGTTCATCCCCTTCACTAATGACTCGGCGGTGCTTTCTGAGGCCATTGAAATTGCACTGTCTGAGAAGTGGGGGCTCAACATGGAGTACTGCAGAGGACAGGCCTCCCTGAGCGTTGGGGAAGTAGGAGCTAAAATGAGAGCCGTGAGCTCAGCTATCGCTGAGAAGTACCCGCACATCGTTCGAACTGTTAGCTCTGCTGTATCGCTGAACGGCTGGCTGGCCAAGTCTTCTCCTGTGGACCTGGCAGCCAGCGGAGCAGCTCTCATGACCAGGCTCCTGCACTGGCTCACCGAGGACGCACAGCGCCAGATCAAGCTGGAAGACGCCATCCTATACGTGTTCCAGCAGGATGAGGGGCGGGGCAACGAGCTGAGAGACAAACTCGTGAAGAACTGGGAGAAAAGTCACGAGATGCATGAAGTTATGGTTGAGATCTTTGAAGCGGTCATGTTGTGTTTGAACGAGCTAAAGGTGGAGGGAAGCGAGCCAGAGCAGCTGCTCGCAGCCTCCTTCTTTGATTCTGTCCGGAACTTTGAGTTCATCTTTTCCACTGTGGTGCAGAAGAGCGTCTTGAGCGTGACGCAGAAGCTCAGCGCGGCTCTTCAGGGCAAACCTTTAGATGTGTTGCTTGCTGTGAATAACTTGGCTGATGTGAAAGCGTCCCTCTGCAAGCTGGAGAGTGACATAGATGTCCACCACAAAAGCTGGTTTGAGGAAGCTGTGTCCCTGGCCGCCAAACTGAACGTTACTCTGCTGCACCCCGTGCTCCTCGAGCCCCTGAGCGACTTCTACAAAGATTCCATGAGCGTGAAAATCGTTCACCATTCAAAAGTAGAAATCAGCGAACTTTTCACCGAAAAGGTGTTGGATACTTTGAGATGTTTGGAGATTGTGCCTTATGCAATGTCCAAAGTGGAAACCAGCATCCTCAGCGGTCTAGTTTTCCGCCTGTACAAGGAGGACTTGCCCGACCAGGCATCTCTGCACTCTGAGATGAAGGCATGGAAGGAAAAATGGCTGGATCCTCTGGCCGGCTACCTTCCATCCACTGTGCTCGATACGCTCAAGACGTCCCAGATACGCAGTTTCAGCAACATTGAAACTCTCCTGAGACTGCAAGTCATCCTCCCCTTTTCTAGGAGGGAGAGCAACTTCAGACAGGGGAGACGCAGCTTGCAGGACTTCATGCAGCAGAAGAAGAGACTGCTGTCTGAGCTCCACCCTCTGTAAGTGTTTGACCAGCACGCCTGCAGCACGCCTGCAACACGCCTGCAAGTCCGTGAACGTCCCAGAGACGGACACGTGTTCCCCCTGGAATTTCTGAGGTCAAGGTTCCCATGTACATTGATGAATTTTATTCTGCAAAGCCCCCACCTGTGATCCCCTTTTCTAAGAATTTGTAGTTTGTACAGTCGTTCTGCCCCACGGGACCAACAACAGAAAACAGCAACACATCGCTGATGCTTTTCAATGCTCGTGTGCCTTGATGAGACACTAATATTTCACCTCATGTTCCATATTAATAGAGTATAGTGGTGTTTGTCTGCTTTTCGGGCCGGGGGGGTTCTGATGGAATTGGCCCATCTCTCCTGGAGGGAACAACCAGAAGTAATTGGTTCTTATCTCTCCTGAAAATGTCCTGTTTTTGTCTCCTTTCAGAAATTTGCCGTTTCTTTAAGAAGGATCTTTCCTCAATAATAAAACTCCATATATATTTGTCAAAAAAAATTATTAAAATAATCCCAAAAGAAGTTTTGTGTGGTGGTCGTTCACTCATCTGTGTGTAGTATCTGTAAAACAACACCAGACGGCGCCATGGAGCTTTCCGTTGCACTAAAGAACAGTAGTGGGAGTTCTGACAGTAACAGCAAACATAGAATGTAGTTAGTCAACTAAACATTACGATGAGCTTCTCATGCATAATCCAGTCTAATGAAGAAATGTGCTTAAAGATTAGTCAACACAAACTGCTTGAAGATGTTTGAGTTTTGAATCTATAGAATTAAAAAGTGCTTTGTTTTGTCAAATTACCAAACTTCATTAAAACAGACTTAACTGAATAGCTGGTTATGTTCTGGTACTTGAATGTAAATGTTGGTTTGTTTTATGCTTCATTCTCCTGGG
Organism: Oryzias celebensis; assembly: GCA_014656515.1. Taxonomy (NCBI): domain Eukaryota; kingdom Metazoa; phylum Chordata; class Actinopteri; order Beloniformes; family Adrianichthyidae; genus Oryzias; species Oryzias celebensis. Next base: position 750,433 of record BNCR01000013.1, read on the forward strand.
ACTTAACCTGGGAATTATTCCAGTTTCAAGTCTTTCTAAAAACATTCAGCTGCTATCAGTGCTTTGTAAATGTTCTAAACAAAAGCAGTTTCATGAAAGAGAGCTGAGCAGAACGGACTTTATTTTGAAATGTGTTTTACTGTGAGCTAACAAAGAGCATTATCCTCTGAACTTGACAGTGGCTCTGCTGCCGTTTTCGGATAAACTAATAAAAGGCTGGCAGTAATCGGATCAAATCAGTTGAGACGCGACACGTCTTTACGTTTTTCCCTCACCTGGTTTATTTTATTTTGAAAAGGTGTTTTAACTTTTGCTTCTTGTAAACTCCCTTTAGTTTACACATGTGCAGTGGTAGGCTATAAAATATATCCAATGAAGGTGGAAACGTGGCAGGTTTTGGCGGGATACATCTCCCAATCGGATATTTCATTATGGAATAAAGGGGATTCGAATATTCTATTTACACGTCACTAGAAAAATATCCCAAGAAATGAAATATTTGTTGATGCAAACCGACTCTATGTATCCCATAATGCTTTGCAGCCAGGAACCGCAAATAGGTTTTTTAATACACATTGCTGTGAGTTCTGATTCCGAGCTGAGGCCTGTAGTTTTATTGAAGAACAAAGTGGACGTGTTTTTAGAGCGTTCCCTCATATTACAGATTACTTACTGTTGCTCTTCTAAAGTAGTCTCTACTGTCTCCGTGTGAAGTGATGCTTGATGCTTCACTTACAGAAGCAGAACAACAGCGAGACAAATGCTTCACCAAGTCTTTGAGCTGTCATTATAGGAGTTCATTGTGTTCATGAATACAGAAGTAGAACATCAGAAAGCACAGGGCCGATCTGCTGCACAAGAAGGAAAGTGTGCGCAATCTTCTTTGAATGAAATAGGAATCCAGTCTGGCTTGTGAGGGCCGTGTGCCTCAGAGAGACTGAACGAATGCAGCCGTGCAGGAAAAGGTTCAGGTGGCATCCCTTTTCCTACAGCGACAGGACGCTCTGCTTCTGGCTAACTAAGCCAGGACTTGGCATTTTAGGAACACAAACAGGAAAATAACGTGTTTGGGTGAGGACTACCAGGAAATCCTGCTGTAATTTAAGCCAAAATAAAAATACCAATAAAGCCTGAAGGCGACTGAACACAAACAGAAAAACTGGTTTGCAGCTTTATTGTTCTCTGTTAATGCTTCATGTTCTTGCTGCTTTAAACAATGACATTTTTGGCGGTTAGTCTATCATAACACACAAGCAAGTAAAGAGTCAAACATGACCAAAACATTTTAGTAATGCCTCTCTGTTACTGCAAAAGTCATATGTTACAGTAAAATATTGCTTTAGAAATGAGTTCCTCCCAATGACAGCAGCAGTTTTCTGCTGCAGTTTTCTGCTGCTGTCACGGTTCTGGCTGATATAAGACCTCTGGCCGTCTGTAAGCATGTCAGGATTAGACTGTTCTCCAGGAGGAAGCTAAAGAAAGCTCTTAATTCAGGATACCCCCTCTACGCTCTGTGCAGAGCTAAGAGTAAAATGTTAGGTTTGAATCATGGCAGTAAAGATTTCAGGGCTTACTTTCAATCAAAGAACCGTGACATTTGCATGTCGCCATCCCACGAAGTGGCAGGGAATATTTCTATGGATGCATCCGTTTTTGATCTTGGAACATCTTCACAGAGCAGCAAGTATTCAGCCAGGAATTTCAAAAGCTGTGTGATGTGAAATAAAAGTAAGCTTTAATCATTTATAAGGACACTGGGGCCTTTACGCCTCCACTTAACCACAGTCTAATGGGCTACATTTACAAGAACCAGATGTACCTCCACAATTTCTCTATTGTAGTGTTTGGGGGCCTGCAGCCAGTACCGTGACCCTTCATTGTTGCTGGGGCTTTTATTTTTACCAGGAGGTACAGGTGGAGGGGATTCTCTCAAAAAAATGAAAATAATAATTCCATTGAAATGATCCCAGATTCCTCTTGGTTTCCCCTCTGCACACTTTCCTTCTCTGCGGCAAAAGGATCTCCTCTGATTCACTGAGGTGTTGCCATCTCGGAGAAGACGTCCAGCCCAGCAGGACGATCAAAACAATAAACGGAGAACTTCGGTGTGTGGGCTGGGACTCAATTTACCACAAATCCTAAAGCTGCTCTGTGGACGGTAAATGCCAACGCATTTATTGGATTATAAATGGTTTTCATTCAGAGGGAAATGGAGTTTAGCCACTGAGAGAGACGACAAAAATGCTGTATGAAATCCTGCTTTTCAGAGCTGCCGTGACCCGAACACATCAGACGATTTCCTCTGTTGGTTTCCAGAGCTGTGATAGAAAACCTGATCGTGACATGACTCACACGGACGCGCTTTGCATTATTAACCCCTAGATGGCTGAATTTATTTCCAGCTGTAAAAAAAAACATGTTTATGTTTTTGCTTTTAAATGGGTGCTAAAGATATGGAGGTAATTTTGGAGAAGTTTGTTTGACGACGATTTTCATCAATAGGGTCAAGGGGTAAAATGCATTAGGTCTTCTATGTTCCTTCTGTCCAGGCCCTGTTGTTGAGGTGGAGGATGGTTTTAGCCTGTTTTGTTGTCTCCCCGTGATGCAGTGCTGTTACCGTGTCAGAGGTCAGACGTCAGGCTGAGTGGAAGAGCGCAGCACACAGCCTACAAGCAGGCGTCAGCTCGCTGAGACAAAAAGCAGATGATGGGATTCTGCTGTCCAACACAAACCTTTCCATGTTGAAGAAGGTTCAGCAGGTGATGCCCTCGTCATAAGTGCTGATGATTAGATTAGAAGAAATGAGAAAGAGTTAGAGGAAAACACGTCTGACTTGATAAAGAGACAAAGCGGATGACAGGCAAAGAAAGAGGGTAAAATTCAATTAATTAGTGCTTTATAATTGTTTAAAAATATATTTAGTAAAAATTCAATAATTTAAATAAAACTTGAATACTAATGAGGTTAATTGAACGTGGACCTTTGCGATCAGTGCTTCTTTATTTCTGTTCTTTTATTCCCTGGACATCTAAAATTGTTTCCAGCTACAACAAAGTAAAAAACTCACTTCCTGGTATGTTTTTGCCTTAAAGTTGATGCTGGAGGATGTGCATCAATAGAGGTTGAATGAAATCCAGCAGTGAGCTGAATTTGAACACTCATTAAGAACCACATTAAAACAAGCCTCAAAGTTGTCACTTTCCTCCTGCTGGAAGTTGACATTACAGGAACGTGCATCAAGGCTTCAGGTAAATCCCGGCTGGACACAGCCTGGACCTCAGCAGTAAATCTGCACTCCTGATCCCCCAGAGTGAAAGGAAGGAGCTCTCCCCGTCTCCCCAGCCCTCCTGATCTGGAGCTTTCCGACTTTGGGAGAGCAGTAGTCAAACAGTCACAGGAACGCTCAACAGACACACGGGTTTTACACCAGGACATCAGCATTTACATTTTCTAAAAAGTCATCAGGCTGAATCAATTGTTCCTCCAGACGTTTAGAGGATTGTGTGCAAAGTGGCTGCAGGTCTCCTTCAACAACCAGCAACCCTTCTTCCTCTGAGAGATCCCGGCAGCAGCAGAGGTGGACTGGCTGCTCTGGAAATCTGCTGTCTGGATGCTTGTTTCACTGGTTCTCCTCCGTTTCTCTGCGTCCTCGTCTGTGTTTGGACGGTGAGACGTCTGTGCACAGCCTGCTGTGTAAAGAGACCCAAACCAAACACAGCCGAGTCTGTGTCCTCCGCCAGCGTGAGCTCCTCCTTAGAGGAGCAGTGAGGAGAGCAGGAGGCCGAAGACTGATTCAGAACCACCAGCTGGATCAGGAACATGTTCCCTATGGAGAACATGCAAAGAAGCAAAGTGTCCCAAACTTCTCCTGGATGATCTGTGCGTCCATGTCTGACGGCCCCTCCAGTAAACAAAAGGAGTCAACAGGATTCTTCAAAACTCACTGGAATTCATGACGCTGAAGAAGAAAGAGGGACTCTGTGTTACTGTTGAAGCAAAGCCTTCAAAAGCATGCTTTGTTACACGCTGAATGTTGACTCACTTATTTCACCAGTCCTGAGTCTTTTGAATATTTATGTGAGCAGTTTGTCCATGAATGTGTTTGGAATCCCATCAGAATGAGACAAAAATGACGCTGCAGCATTTTCAGTCAACGTTTCTTTACAAAGAAAAATGTCCAGACAGTAAAGAAATGATGAGGACTGGAACTAACACAAGTCACAATGGAAAAGGAAACACATGCAACTTTCAAGAGCCGGTGTGCGTGTGGACTGGGTCAGTATGTAGGAGAAAAGAGACTTATTGTACAAATGATGGATAAAATAATCCACGTTTCCCAGTGTTTCCGTGCATGTTTGTGTACTCTTCTCATTTTACACCAGGACAGAAATCTGAAACGGAGTTTTGCAATTGTCCTAAATTACCAGCATGAATGTGTAAAAGAGTTTTGTGGTGTCCACTTATTTCTTTACTGGAGTCACATGTCATCATGTCAGAAAAGTTCTGTCGGAATCCGCCGTCTGACTTCCAGCAGGTCTGAAGCAGATTCCAGGCCCGGAGCTGCATGACAGGAATCCCCGCAAAGAGTGGAGTCAGCGCGGGGCCCGCCTGGAGCCCGCTCCCGGCGAGGACGCTCTCTCCCGGCAGAGCCGCGCCGCCGGTCCCCGGTCCAGCCCGCTTTCTTATGCTAATGGCGGTCTGACATCAGCAGTGAGATCAAAGCCGCAGAGGTACTTTAAAGGCGAGCCTGCCCCCCCCGCCTCACTCTTCACGCGCTCCACACGCGCGCGCGGACCCTCGCCATGCTCACCTGGCCGCGCTTCTCCTTCCTCCCCGCGCTGGGATTTACGGCGGCGTCTGGCTGAAGCCAAACGGAGCGCTCGCGACACCCGGACCGCCAGACTTTCCCGCGTGTGCCGGCGCGCGGACAGCGGAGCAGAGGTAAGCCGCCGGCCGGGCGCAGCGCGGCGCGGCGCGGCGCGGCGCAGCGCAGCGCAGCCCGCCTGCGAGCGCAGACGGAGGGGACGGATGGAACCGGGGCCGCGTGACCACAGAGCCAGCCTGCAATTCCGCCGAAAAAAGACTCTGCAGGACCTTTCACACCGATATTCTGTTTAATTCTTCAGTTGTTCTTTTCACACCGATATTCTGTTTAATTCTTCAGTTGTTCTTTTCACACCGATATTCTGTTTAATTCTTCAGTTGTTCTTTTCACACCGATATTCTGTTTAATTCTTCAGTTGTTCCTTAGACTTGAATTGAAGAAGGTTGACGTTTAGCGGGATTAGACAAAGAGTTGACCGTCTAGCGTTCATGTTCTGCTCTAACTGCCCGTAGATGCTGTGTTGACCTGAAGGCAAACAAAGCCTTCAGCCGCCCCACAGCACGCGGGGGTTTGGGGTCGCTTTTAGGGTCACGCGGATCTTGTTGACCTCTAAGGTCACCGCGGAGCTCCAACAGCAGCAGTCCCAGCTCATTTCCCAGAATTCCCCGGCGTTTCCCCGCGGTTTAGACCTCACCTGCCCGACATCCTCACGCGCTCGCAGCACGCGCTCGCAGCGCGCGCCGTCAGAAAAAGGCTCCAGCAGTTGAGGCTGGTTTCCGGCGAACGTCAGCCCCAAACAGACGGAGCAGGGGCATTTCCAGTCACCCAAATATCCCTGCTTCAAAAGTCTGAACGTGTACTACATTGATCTTTTCGCTGTAATCGAACTTCACTCCGTTTGTTGCAAATGTGATGCAGAAAAGGCCCTTCCTGCACATCTGCTCTGCTGTCCACGTGAAGCATCAGTGCAGGTTGTTCTAAGCGCTCTGGCAGTTTATTTCCATGGTTTCTGGAAAGCTGTTGGATGTTGGCTTGAAGACCTTTCAGCAGAAAACTCAAACCCATGGAGAGGAGGGATGTTTACCAAAGACGGTTCTTTTTGGGATTGGGCCAGATGATCCGATTTCTGAGCTCACACAGGTCGTGCATTAGTGTTGTTCATGAGGAGTTCCACGCAGCCCATCATGGCGCTGCAGTTCACTAACTATCAGGATTTATGACAGGACTGAGAGGAGGAGCTGTGCGTGAGCGTTAACCTCTGTGTTTTAACCCAGCAGAGCTTTGTATTTGTGTCCCGTGTGAACCGGAGCTTCCATCCATCATGAAGAGCAGCTCTCACATCCTGCCTCTTGGTGTGCTCACAGCCCTGCTGCTGTCTCAGCTCTGCTCGGGCATCAAATGGCTGTAAGTACTCTCCGGGCTGGCCGCCATTTTATTCTGAAATGTTACAACCTGTCGTGAAAAAACATTATTTGCTGGATGTTTAACGGAGAGGTGGGCTTTTGAAGCTTTTCTGAAGGTTAGCCAGGGCCTGTTGGAAAACCTTTTTGTTGCATAAATGGGGAAAAGACCCAATATGTTTGTTTCACACTCGGAATCGCAGATTGACACGCCGCCGCTGAGGAGTTTAGTTCGAGCTCAGAAGACCAAATAATAAAATGCGATCTGTAATCACTTGGCTTTACCCAACACACAGATGCAGCAACAAACACCTGTGAGTGCAGGGTCACCAGTAACACGTCTTTTAGCGCATAATGCCGGCATAATGCAAACCAGAGGGACGCAGAGGCCGCCTGAGCGGTTTCACCAAGTCTCGGCAGAGATCAGAGCCAGTCCACCATCTTTAAGCCTATGTGTGCTTGGTGAATCCTTCAGACTCAACTAGTATTTGTGTTAAGAGTGTGTGACCACAGACAAAGACGCTTGCTTTCTTCAACAGGGAAAATGATGAAGGACCTTTGCAGTTTTCCAACTGAGTTCCATCATTTTGTTTTTTTCAATGTCTTATACTTTGAACCTTTAACGTTTTTAAAGGTTTGTTTTGGGATTTCTTCTTGGTAAAAACAAAGTGTCAAAGTGTCTCCAAGTGTTTCGAGCGTCGTTACTGATACTGTTGCGCAGACGTAGCCTTGTTGTTCCCACAGATGGTGGATTCAGCCGGCGTTTTCTTTCTGCTCGGTTTACAGAACACTCTCTCAAACGACCTCGCACATCAACCAGACTCAGCACTGCAAGCGGCTGTCTGGCCTGGTGTCGTCGCAGGTTCAGCTGTGCCGCACGAACCTGGAGCTCATGCAGACCATCGTCCAGGCGGCCCGAGAAGTCAAGAAGACGTGCCAGAAGACGTTTGCTGACATGCGCTGGAACTGCTCCTCGATTGAAATCACCACGGACGGCCAAAAGTATCCGCCAGACCTCGACAGAGGTATGAACTCAACAGCCTCACAGGGACGGGGGCCTGCCGGTAAAAACAGGGAAGCAGCATTTGTTTTCGAGATGGTTTAAGGATTACAATGCTCTTCCTTCTTTTGTGTATTTTCCTGTTGCCAGCAGGATCTTTTTAGCATTTTTGGCATTACCAGCACCTCACCCTGAAACTGTCATTATTGGTGTTTTTCTGAAACCCGACTCCTTCCAGGCTGTACGCAGCATGTTTCCATTTTTATCAGGACCTTGAGCCTCACAGGAACGGTTTTTGGATTGCGGGTTCAGATGCGGCTTTAGGGTTGGGAGGTCTCTCAGTAGTGGACAGAGCTGCTTTTAGCTAAATGAACAGAAAACGGCTCATCTCTGACCCGTTTTGACTCGGAACTGAGCAGGCCGCAGTCCAACGGGATTTCTTCCTTTACTTCCAGTGGATCCTGCGCTGGAACAGATGTGCTCTCTGTGTCTGCACATCACTACCAATCACACAAGGCTGCTCTCCAGAGCGCGGCCTGGACGGGGTCTGAAAGACGTCGTATCTGCGCTTGCTTTCATTTTCAAAGATAAAAGAAGCAAAAAGGAGAAGTCTAAATACAGTCACAAGCTTTCTTTGTTCCTGTTCAACCAAAGAACAGAGGTGCTGTTAACAGTGCGCTCGCGGGTCCTGTTAAAAAAACCTTTTGTGGCATAAATGGTGAAAAGACCCAATATGTTTATGTCATGCTCTGAATCGCAGATTCAAACGTGTGAAAACTGAATTACAATGCGGTTGCATTCTAACAATAACCTGAGGTGAAATCTACAAAGTGGTTTTAGAAATGAGTGTAAAACTCCTCACTACACTGTTTCTGCTTTTCTCAGACAGACATGAACATTTTAAAATGTCTCAGAGTTCAAACCAGCAGAGAAAAATACGCCCAGAAAACAAAGATCTGACTGCGATCAAAAAAGGATGTAAATGCAGTCAGCTGAACGCATTCTGTACAGGGAACGCGGCTCAAAGGAGGTTGATTGACAATGCACTGTATAGGAACACAGGATCTTAGAGGAAGCCGTTTACTAACATGAGTATTCACACACTAAACCCCAAGAGCAATGACAAATTCAGAACAAATGTCTGGATGTAAATACTAGAAATATCAGGCAAAGATTTTTTGTTAAAACTTGAAATAACGGAGAAAGACGCAGCCCGGTTCCATCCTCTGGTAAGATCACAAAGTGGTCATGAGTTTTCAGACTTTTTAATTAGACTTTGCTCCAATGACATTTTCATTTTATTTTAGAACAGGACAAGGAAGAGAGGCGCACTGTGGTGTAGTGGTTAGCACCCTTGCCTCACAGCGAGAGGGCCTGGTTCAAATCCCAGCTGGGTTCTGTTTTCATGTTCTCCTCGTGCATGTGAGGGTTTCCTCCTGCAGTGTCAAACCATGCTTCTTAGGTTAACAGTGACTCTAATTGTGAGTGTGCGGCCCTATAACAGACGTTCAGGGTGTACCCATCCCTGAAAGGGATTCAGTGTGATGTTTGATGGACCAGACGAAGGACCAAAAAACTCCCGTCTTTGTTTACTCCTGTTGTGTGAATGTCGTTGTTGCAAACGGCTGTTTGATTTACTTTCCCCTCTGTTTACGTCTCTATGTTTGAGCAGGAGTGAAATGAGCGAATGCCACAGTAATAAACACGTTTCCCTGTCAGTCCGTTGACTCAGTCGTGGAAGCTTGCTGTGTGTGGAGGTGTGACGACCGTTTCCTCAGGACGCCATGTTTTGGTTTAAATAATGAGCTAGCTCATAATTTAAGACATTCCCTGTAAACAAACCTCATTAGAGCAGGCCTGTAGAACGTGCCCAGTTTCCTCCCCTCCTGCGTAACCTGATTTTCTTTTCTCTGTTTTCAATAAGGAACGAGGGAGGCTGCTTTTGTCTATGCCTTGTCCTCAGCAACCATCAGCCACACCATAGCGCGGGCATGTACTTCCGGAGACTTGCGCCTTTGCACGTGCGGTCCTATTCCTGCAGAGATTCCTGAGCCTGGCTATCGCTGGGGGGGCTGTGCCGACAACCTGCATTATGGTTTGATGACGGGCTCCAAGTTTTCCGATGCTCCCATGAAGATGAAGCGATCAGGTTCCCATGCCAACAAGCTGATGCATCTACACAACAGTGAAGTTGGGAGACAGGTGCTTACTCTGGACAAACACATGACACTCATTTAGTCCATCTTGTTCAGATAATGTGAGGTTAAGCTACGTTCACACCCGGCATGTGTCAAACGTCCAAGAACAAGCTGAGTTTGGCTTGTGGTGAAATGTCACAGTGGTGCAGATCTGGTGAATCTCGCTCCAGGCTTTTTCCTTCAAGCTCTATTCCCATATATGAAAGACTTGGTGTTGTTGATATCCAGCCAAACACAAACCGCAGTTATTCATTTCTCCATCATGATCACTTTTCAAACGGTTGGCACTTCCGTGAATCAAAGGGACGCCGTCCATACGTCAAAGTTGCTGATTGGTCAAAGTTTAACTGGTTTAGCTTCAACGTGTGTTCAATGGTCACAGGTTTTGGATGTAGAGCCCGAAGACGGACTCGCATCGCCACATGTGAACATCAGAGTTTTGAACGCACGTTTACATGGACTTTTCATTTGAAGGGGTCGCTTCACATTGCACACATTGCCGAGGTTGGTGTGAACGTAGCTTTACTTTCAATCATCACACTTGCAAGCGGCTAAACAGCAAAGCCTTCTACAGGTTGTAACATACACGATTGCTCCTTCAAATCTGGACATTTATCCTCAGGTACTGAGAGAGTCGATGGTGATGAAGTGTAAATGTCATGGTGTATCTGGATCCTGCTCCATAAGGACTTGCTGGAGAGGACTCCAAGACCTCAGGGAAATTGCCATGGACCTTAAGACCAAGTACCTGTCTGCCACCAAGGTGATTCATCGGCCCATGGGGACACGCAAGCAGCTGGTACCTAAAGACATTGACATCAGGCCAGTGAGGGAGAATGAACTGGTCTACTTGCAGAGTTCCCCAGACTTCTGCTCCAAGAATGAAAAACTGGGCTCTGTTGGCACACAAGACAGGTGATGCTGCCAAGTCAAATTACTCTTTCAGTTCAGCTCAGTTTATGGCTTTTGTTGACGATCAGAAACCTCCCAGCAGGAGCCAGGGACACATAACATTTGAAAGAAATTACAATCACAGAAAACTACCAGCTTTTAGAGTACAGAGCGACTCCTGAGGCGTCCAAATCCAGGCCTCGAACTGCTGCCCTTTTTATTCAAACAACTCTGTCATTGCAGCTTCTTCTTAGGGAATGACTCAGGTGGAGCAGGGTTATCTGGATGGGGTTCAAGTCCTGGTAGGAAGAACTCTGGATGGGTGGTGTTTGCTTCCCCCTTGTTGCACCACCTTTAAGCAAAGCCCTGAGCTCAGAATGCTGCCGGGGAGCGGCTCATTGGCCACAGATTGGTCTGTGGTTGTACTGGGCAGCTTCCAGCCATGAATGCCTGAGTGTGAACAGGGCGTTCTTGAAAACAGACCTCCTGTATAAAGAAAGGTACATACAGAAAAGAAAAGTATGCAACAAATAAACAGATAACAGGCAGAACAAGGAAAACACAAAAATCCACACATTACACAGAATGAATTGAGCTAATGTCACTGGTGAGTCTGCTCCAGTTCCTGGCTGCTCTGGTTAGGAAGTCTGATGGGAACTTTCTGACCAGGAGAACTTAGCAGGACATGAAGCAGCAAAACAGATAAACGTTCAACTGAATGATAACCAGAATGTGTGCACTCATACGCACCAAAATAAAATTATATTTGATCCAATTAGAAAGAAGAACAAATGACTGAGTTCAAACACAGTGGTTCATTTGTCTCACTGACCGAAGCAGTTCCTGTTGCTATGTGTGCTTGTGTGGTGAAATCCGACTGAAATTTAGAGACGGATCAGTAGATCTATTAAAAAAATAGCAACATTTTTCTGTTTCAACGATAGGAAGACTCATTACAGACACATTCCAAGGAAAAGGCTGTTTTTGCGGTTTCTGACATGTTTTCGTGACATTTCTCCAAGAAAATGAAGCTTAAAATTCTATCTCTGAGGATTTATTCAAATTGTAGTAAATCAGGAAAAAAATATAGTATTTCTGGTGTAGAAAAAACTGGGCGGGCCACAGTCTCCCTGCTCTGCTCCATCCTGATGCTTCCACCTGCAGACGAACAGATCCGTGAACGTCTTTGTTGTCCTCGTCTTAGCTGGAATCTGGATCAGAACTGGACGGCTGGACTGCTCTGATATTGCTCGCCATTTCTGTTGCACCACTAATGTCATGTCGGGAGGGTGATGTAAGCTAACGGGAGAGCATGTAAACAGAGAGCTCTCAGCAACAGGGTGATGGGAAGAGGAGACGGCTTACTCCCGCCCATTGTTGCCCATGAGGCAAATATCTGATGAACTGCTGCCGCTCTGCAGAAACTATGTCCTAGAAAATGACAGTTTTTTTGGCTAAAAGCAGCATCATCAGAGTTAAAAATCCTCTGTGAACGCGTTGACCACAGGTCCAAAGGTAATCAGACTGGACTTTCAGTCATTTTGGTTCTGTGTGTTTTTAATTGGATATTTTGTTGCTCTGATATCAGAGAGTTTGCTTCCTTTCCTTTCACTGCTGTCCGTTCCAGACACAAGCCAGCGGTACCTTTTAATGGAACGTACTGAACCAACATGTTCAGAACTTTGTCTTTCTCTTTTTGTTTTCTGTCAACACTGTGTGTGAAGCAGAGGATTGGCCCTTGAGCTCCACAGGGGGTTGATCGAGGTGGAAGGAATACTTGAATGATGATTTCATCCTGGTAACATGGATTCCTTCATCCTTCTACAGAGGAAGCAGGAGTGTCCGGTCGGTCCATCTCCCAGGCTGAAGTCACAGAGGAAGTTAAACAAACTCCTCGGTGTCAAAGCACTGGGAGAAGATGAGTACCTCAAGTCTCTGGACATTGCGAGCCTGTTGGGTGACATGGCTTTTTGACTTTACTTGGGAGTTGGAGACAGAGCTTCTGCACCGGTGGTCCCTATATTCTTTACGGGGGGCCTGGGGGTGTCCCTTAACTACAGCAGATCACACTGCTCAGCTTTCCTGGCAGAGTCTACTCCAGCCTACTGAAGAAGAACTTGTCTGGTAGTCAAATGTCTGTTTTACGAGGATTAGGGAAGTTTTTGTCCCGACTGTGGAACAACGAATCAGTTCTACGCATAACACAGGCCTCTTGAGGGTTCAGCGGAGTTTTCCCATCCACTCTGTATTTGCTTTTAGGCTTTGGAGCGTTCAGTCTTGTCCCTCGCAGTTTTCTGTCTGAGGTGCTCTGGGAATAAGGGGTCCAGGGCCCCCCACAATCAAGGCCGGAGTTTGGTTTGTGGTGTTGGGAAGAAATGGAAGCAGTTCCAAATGTGTGTCGGGCTTTGTCACCACTTCTGAATTTTTAGGCACAGCCTGGAACTGGGGCAGCTGTGGTTTGGTAACCACTGGCTTTTTGCAGTTGCTGCTGTCCTGAGGGCTTCATCAAACCTGAAGTTTCAGTGTGAAGCTTCGCAGTGTGACGTGTGAAGCGGCTGGTTTGGGAATTAGCCCGTCTAAGTTGGAGGTCATTGTTCTTGACAGGAAAAGGTGTGTAGGTGGAGAGCTCCTGCCCCGTGTGGAGCGGTTTAAGGATGTCGGGGGCTTGTTTACATGTGAAGGAGAGATGGAGCCCAGTGTTCACAGGTGGAGAAGGGCAGCAGCTTCAGTGAATGAGTCATTGTATTGTAGTTGTAGTCATTGTAGTTGTTCAGTCTAGGAGGTGCATGTGCAGCCACAGAGAAACTAGAATGACTGCTGGTACCATTCATGCTCAGTCTGGCCTGTTTTAGGAGTTTGAGGCAAAAGTCCACGTCTACTAGTTAGTCATGGCTGATGCAGTGTGTATAGTCGGGCTGAGCCTGTACGTTAACTGTAAAGCAGAGTTCTCTTCCGACATCCTGCTGTCAGCCTCCTCCTTTGGTTGGTTGACTTTATCATGACTGAAGGCAGCCCTGGGAAAACGTGCAGAGCATGAGTTTGTTGTGAAGGCTCTCATTCGTCCACGCCACATCCTGCAGACAAAATGACCACGAATGTCTGCTCATTCAGGACTGTCAGAATTAGTAGCACTATTGAGTGTCCTGGCAGGCTTGATAAGAAGCAGTGCCCCCTGAGAGCGGCCTGTCTGGCTGGTTCAAACACAGAAAAGGCCCCTCTGAAAAGGCCTCTCTAAATGCAGTCCTTGTGCTGTTATCTGAGACAGTTTCTAATGTGGTTATTCTTGGAACTGAAAGCACTCAAGCTGATATTGATTCAAGAGACCTACAGAAACGAGGGCAGAGTTAATGGTTGCCCAGGATAAAGGTTTAGTCACACCTTTCACTTCTGCGTCTGTTTGTGATGCTGCTCACTCATGAGTAACCCTACAACAGGCTATCGGGGCAGTTTGGGAAAAAGTGCAGTTCTCTGCCTTCAGCTTTTTGTATTTTCTGATAAAGAGAATGGTGACTTGGTCCTCAGCACACGCCTGAAGAAAGCCTTTACTGGGGGGCAGGAAGGGAGTTAGATTGTAAGGAGTTATAATGGAGACAGGGAAGCTGCACATGAGTTTTATTTTCTGCTTTGTAGAAAAAGCAAACCAAAAAAAAGCTCCTCTCCATCCTGATGCTTCCACCTGCAGACAAACAGATCCGTGAACGTCTTTGTTGTCCTCGTCTGAGTTGGAATCTGGATCAGAACTGGACGGCTGGACTGCTCTGATATCCTCCCCATTTTTGTTGCATCGCTAATGTCAGGTTGGGGGTGTGAGGGGCTAGAAGCTAGCAGGAGAGAGTGTGAACAGAGAGCTCTCAGCAACAGGGAAGGGAAGGAGATAGTGGGGTTGCTCCTGCTGCTCAGCAGAAGCTATATCCTAGAAAACAACAAAAAAAATTAAAAGACCACTGGGAACGCTTTTTAAAAGCTGTAAAGATGATCAAAGTGGGTCTTTAACTAAAGAGGCTTTCTGGTTTCTTTTGGTGGGTGGGGTATTTTACTCCAGTAGCGTCAGCCATGATTTTGCCTCCACAGGGGCAGAACAGACATGTTCCATTGCACTGTGTTTGGTTGTACATGTCACACATCACATGATTGTCCGTCATGTGGGCCTCGGCCTGATGCCACTTATCACAGATGAGGAGATGAAGACTTGAGTCAGGCTCTCCAAGACTCTCATTTCTGTGCTATCTTAATTGAACTCATGCAAGCACACTATTGTCTATGTACTGCCAAATGAAAGCAAACATTTGTTGCTCATTCTCCTATTTGTCTGCATTTGTTATGTCTTTTATGACCGGTTTGATTCTTCTCTGTGACTCTATAGAGCATCTGTGTCTCAAACAGGTGGTTTCTGCTGCAGGTCCTGCTTACATCCCTAAAACATCTGACTGCAAACAGAGGTTTCCTCAAATAGGAAAAGACACGAATCATTGAAAGAAAGTCATGTGAAAGTAGTAATATGATCTGTTCATGCAGCAAGTCACTTTTACTTCACCAAGAACCCTATAAGCAGATAGGAACAAACACAAGTTACATAAGTACTGATAAGTACTCCAAAAGGGGTGAATGCTGAACAAGCTAACTGTTAGAGATCATTACTTGATGTAGCCAATCATGAACATTTTTTGGTTACTTTTAAGGAATTGTTTTGTACTCTTTGAATTTGTTTGTACATAATCGGAGATCATTTGGATTGCAGTGAGAAAGAAACTAGTGTAATAAGTGGAAACGAAGCATTTTAGACCAAATGTGAATAAAGAAAGAAAATCTCAGTAGCAGTTGATCCATCTTAAGAAATCCTCATCCAACTTTGAACTAGTACTAGTTCTTAGAACATAGATTTACATTTTTGCTTCTAATAATGACGGTGAATGCCAGCCTAACTTGTCAACATTTAAATTTAAATAAAAGTAGTAACAGATACAGGAAATAAACATACAGTTTTTCATGACACCTTTGAATAATAATTTCTTTTTTTTCTAGATCCTACTTCTTAAAAAGTTAAAACATCTCCACTGTGCTGACTTTGAGAAAAGCTTGTAAAGGTGTTGACCACAGAGAAGTTAAAACATATTTTGAATGTCTAAAGTCTTTGCAAGCACCAAACAGAGAAGAGCTTTAACTTGAAGTTCATTGCAGTTTTTTGACTGAATTAAAGCCTCTGTGGTGCTTTCACGCACTGGTCATCGTCTCCGCCGGCAGAAAAGGGTGTGTGTGAGTATTCAGCAGGTTTTATGGTAGAACCCTTCTGTGCTCGATCAGGATGCGCAGGCCTTTTCACTGAGCACCTGCAGCTTAAAGACAGCACAACAAAAGAAGAGTGTGTGTCAGGGAGTGCACGAAGGGTTACACACACAACACACAAGGCTCTCAAAGGCTGTTGCTTCTGCATGTTCAAACCTCAGTGTTGTGCAACGTAAAGCGCAGCTCTAAATGTGTGTGTGCTCTCCTACTTTCAGGCAGTGCAACAAAACCTCGGTTGGCAGCGACAGTTGCGACCTGATGTGCTGCGGACGTGGCTACAACCCCTACACCGAAAAGCTGGTTGAGCGCTGCCACTGCAAATACCACTGGTGCTGCTATGTAACCTGCAAAAAATGTGAGCGGATTGTGGAGAGATACGTCTGCAAATAGGTCCGTGCTCCCCCCGAGCGTCGAAGGCAACAGATTAACCAAAGCACTACATTACCCAGAAGGCTGACTTTGTCTTAAGCTTTTGTATCTCCACAACAAAAGGTCTGCTGTTGTGCATCTTTTTTGTATCTTATCTCTAAACGCTCAATCCTGGACGTGATAAGTAGCTCCATTGCAGATGTTAATCACACAACTCCAGAGAGACCGACGGTTGTTTCTGTCATTTACCAAAAACAGGGAAATGTTGTTGGAGGAAGTTTTGCTCTCTTTGTTTAAAAAGACGGTTCTTTTATAGGTCAAGCGTATTTAAAGGTACTATCAATATTTTCCGTTCCCTCTTGCGATGGACGATAGAGGAACAAAGGGAACCTCAAGTGCTTTCCGGTCCTGGAGGATTGGTTTTGAACTCATCTCGTGCCGTGTGGATCCTGATGTGGCTTCATCGCTGGTGAAAGAGCAAAGACGGAGACCTTCATCAGTACATTCGTGCATGTTGTTGGTCTCTTGTGCAGACAGTTCAAATGTATTTTTCAGAGCATATAAAATAAACTCATGGATTTTCTAAACCACTTTACTGTGGATGTATATACTGTTACTTTGTATTTTAAAATAAACAGAAGTATTTATAAAAATACCCCTTAAGTTCTAGGATTCCTTGTTGACTTGTGTTTGTCTGATGACCACATTTTACAGATCAAAATGAGAACACATTCCTGTTGGGTTGGTTTATCCATCACTTGTTCAGGCGTTTACCTCCTCACAGATACAAACATCAGCTTAGATGGATGGACCTTCTGTCCTCTTCCAGCTTTTCTTTTGTCCACACGACCTCGTGATTTTGTGCTGTGAACTCAGGATCCGTTGGGGAGTAGAAGCGGCTCTGAAGCTCGGCATGCTCCCGTTCACTGCTGGACTTTAGGGTCCAGGGCTGTACAGCCAGACTTATTCCACATTTGAACAAGCTGATTGTCTAGTGCAGTTGTGCAACAGAATCTTTGCCATTTTTGAGAGTTTGTGGTGCACAAAACAATCAGCAGTGATCACGTCCCAAAGCTAAACCAACAACTGAGTAATTTCATCACACCTCACAAGATTAGATAATTCCCACGTCTGACACGCTTAACTTTGCAAAGTGACCCTTAGAGAAGCCCCTGTTACTGGCTGTGAGTCAGCTGACCTCACAGTTACCTACCTTCTTTGAATTCCTATCTACACGAGCGTATGTGTGTGACTGACGGGTAGTAGGAGTGTAACGATTTAAGCAGAATAATCTGTCGGAGGCAAGTTGCCTATCAAACTGACCTCTATCATTAAAGAATCTTCATATACATATATATATATATATATATATATACATGTATATATATATACATGTATATATATACATGTATATATATATATATATATATATATATATATATATACATGTATATATATATACATGTATATGTGTTGGAAAATACCATTTTGATTTAGACATAATAGATTCATTTGACTATACAGTAAAAACTAAAAAATCCATCACAGTGTTTGTTCACTTGTTTGTTTGTGCACACATTCATTTACATTTGATTATCTTGAAGAAACACAAAAATCTGGAAAACTTCCCTGCTCAGTAAGAGGGATTTATCTTTGAGCCTCACTGTTGAAGTTCTGGAGACAGATGTTCTGATCCATTTTAGATCAGAGAATGAGAACGGTCGGAATGAACTGTTATTGACTTTGAATCGGATCAGAAATCAAATGATAAGAATTGAATCGTTTTTAAAATGAATCGTTACATCTCGACTGGACAGCATTTACAGGTTGCTCAGCATCACAGGATTTTCTTACTGTCAGATTTTGTTCAAATCCACCTCCGCAGAGAACAGGGGTCACTGTGTAAGTCTGTGTAAGGCTTTGGAGTGCAAACCACTACATTACTGTGCTGCCCTTCAAACTTTTTCTTTTCTTTTCTTTGGCATTGCCATCAAGTATTGGTGGTTGACCAGTTTGCACATGAAAATGGAGAACATGGTGTTTCTGTTTTGGGGCTTTGGCCTCTGCTTGAGCTGCTGTTTTATGGTTATTTAAGGATTCATAGATGGGAGTAAGAATATTAGAGTTAATACCAGCTTGGACAACATGTTTCCAAAAACAGCAGCGCTCTCAGTAATCAGCCGCGCGACTGGGGGGCTGACAGTGTGGCTGCAGTGCGGGCTTTCAGAGGTTCTGACCCGGGAATGCACTTTTGTGGACCTGAGCCCAGCTGCTGATCATGGAGGCCTTTAAATAGGAACACAACAGCAGGTCAATGAACAGCCCCCCAATGCTTTTCTATGCAAACAGGGGGTCACATAAAAACTGAAAGTCCTCGGCACTACCAAGAGCTTCAAGCATCGGCTTCTAGTTTCTTCTAAGACGTGAGCAAAACATGATGGTTTGAGTGCTGACATTTTGCAGTGTCTTTAACTTTCATACACAACAGATTTTTCTCCATGCAGGTAATTTAATGGTTACTTCCATGGATTTCAGTGTCAATCATTTATTTTTTCCCATCTGTGTATTACATTAGTACTGATGGGAAGAATCAAAGCAGTCAAAGAGGAACTTCCCGTTTAAATACACACTTACAGTGAAAACAACCCCCCCGAACAGATCCAGATGATCAACGACTGTCCTGCAAATACTGTTTTGAATGAAACGGAAGAACCCCTTCAGAAGTGAAGCAAAGAGCAGCAACCTTACAGGCCCGAACTTTGTGGTTGACACGTTTCAGGTAGGAGCAGAAATCAAGAGGTTTTTAAGAAGAGGCTCCAGACCCACCTTTTTAATTTAGCTTTTTTATGACTCTTGGAATTATTTAATTTGATCTTCTCCTCTTTTGTTTTTAGTTATTTATTCACTTTTATTTGAATAATTTTATGATTAATTTATATACACAATTGTTGTTTTAATATTCTAACTATGTTTTAAAATATATTTACATTATTGAAGTGTTTGTTCAATTGTTTTTAATGCTTTTTATTCATTTATTCTTTTTCTCCAGTGTTTCCTCTTGGGGATCCTCTGTTCTGGGGTCCTCCTGTCTATGGGTGATCTGGTGCTGTGGTGCTCCTTCTCATTGGGGCGGCTGGGGTACCTCCATGTAGAGGGGGGGCTCTGGTCTGCCCTGTGTTGGGGGCCACTGCGGTGATGACCCCTGTGGTTGGGCTGGACCTTGGAATAAACGGATCCCCGTAATACTGTTTCTGCACAGCAGTACTGAGCCAGACTTTTTCCTTAGAGCTGCAGTTTTTAATCTTTGTTCAGTTTTCCTGTGGGGGGGTCATGTACTGTGGGGGCTGGGTGGATGGAGGGAGGAGCTGGGGAGGGAACAGCGGTTATTTTGCGTGGCTGATCCTTTTTCATTGTTTGTATTTGGTCTTAACATCTAAGTTCTAAATGGTTTTTATTATTTATTATTATTATTATTAATTGTATTTTTTATTTATTATTATTTTATTTTTATTATTATTTTATTTCCTTTTTTAATGTAAAGAGCCTTGGCTTTCAACTGAAGGAAAGGAGCTGTACAAATAAATCAAGTTTGAAATTTTAGTATTTATGGTTGCTTTCAGACAAAGTCAATAAACAGCATTTATTCCAGACAGCAGAGGTTAGCATTGGGAAATGTGTCTAAAGCTGCACACTTTAGGCCACATATTGTGCTGAATTTCAACAGCAAGAACATTTTAAAATCAACAGAAATGAGCTCTATGTGTTGCATTGTATTTCTGAATGAAATTGGCCTCAGGTGACTGCCTCATTTACATACTGTAGAGATTTCACGACGACACAAAAATGCAGCAAATCTCAGCATTCCTTAAATTAAAACTGAACCTGGTGAACTGCAATAAAAACTGATGATGCTGCATGAGGAAGACGAGTCTCTGCAACAAGAAACCGAGATCAGCAACGATGAGGAGAGAAGCAGTCAACCAAATCCCATCACCAAACATGTCGTGTTTCTTTGGAAGTCATGGAACCTCAGAAGTTCTGTAGGGCCACGCTTATTGCTCTATTCTATTCTGTTCTATTCTGGTTTTGGAATGCGCTGGTGGCTTTTCACAGCACTAGTTTTGTCAGGCAAACTTCAATCTCACAAATCCATCTCCTGAAGTCCTTCTGGCCTGACGCTGAGGCCCATCAGCTGAGGTCCAACAGCCTTCCACTTCCCAGGATTCTTAAGACCCACTCTATCAAAGGGCTTTTTGCTCTGTCACTTCAAACCGTTACGAATCAGAAGCAGACAACAGACACTGTTGAAAAAGGAGCTTATTTGTGACATGGAAAACACGCTGGGCGGGGCCACAAGCTCCCTTGCAGACAAACAGATCCGTGAAGGTCTCTGTGTTCCTTGTCTGAGCTGGAATCTGGATCAGAACTGGACGACTGGACAGCCCTGATATTGCTCGCCATGTTTGTTGCACCGCTAATGTTAGCCTGGGGGTGTGAGCGGCTGGAAGCTAGCAGGAGCCAGTGTAAACAGAGAGTGACAGGAAGTGGGGCGGGCTTACTCCTTACCAGTGGTCCTGCCCACAAATCAAAGGCAAATTTTGAACAAACGCTTGCCGCTCTACAGAAACGAAGTCCTAGAAAACGACACAGAAAAAGCAGCATCTTCAGATTGAAAAGCTGCTGAACGCTTTGAGAAAAGATCAGAAGAGGATCAGACTTTTACCAGACCTACAGATGACTCCTGGCTCCTCCAGGTTTTACTCACACTCTCCCTCTGTCTTTGAATGTCTTACAAATCTTCACACAAAGAATTCGACATAGAACTTTGGTGGCTTAAATGATAGAATAAAATACACAATAATTACATTGATGTGGTTCTCCTCAGACTCAGGCTCACATCAAGTCCTAGTGATCATTTAACTCAATAAAAATGTCAAAACGTGTGATCGGGGCCACATGACCCTGCTTGCTGTTTCTCATTTTTCAGTGAGGTCACATTACAGAAAACTGAAGGAGCTCGCCAGCATCGTCATCATTTTTGATCAGCCTTGTTTGCTGCTCTGACTTGATTTGTAAATCGTCTGATTTGTGACGTATAAATCTCTACTTATTTGAAAAGTTAATGAGGCTAAAAAAAGGAATCCAAATGATAGATTTTCTTGTTTTGTTTTTTCTTTTCCAAAAAGTAATTGTATTCAAACTGCAGCAGAAATTGTGTAAAAATGTGACTTTTCAGGGACACTTCTGTCAAGTTGGTTTTCAGACAAACACAATGACTGAAATGTTTTTACAGAATGTATAAAAGACTGTTTGCTATGAACAATCTTACATACGACAGGTTATTTTTCATGCATTTAGTCCCGTTTTTAAACCAGTAAGTGTCGCTCTGTAAGTCTGAGCCCAGCTCCCACGAGGAGAGTCTAATTTATCCACAGAAATGGATTTCTGAATCGTATGTTCTAATTTATGGACTGACAAATGAAAACACTTTTATGATATTTTCTGTGCTTGAACTGCACTTCCCTGGGTTTTCTAATGGGGATGTTGTGGCAAACACAGAGGTTTTTTTTGTTTTTACCATATTTGTTAATGCATTTCTTTGTTAAATTATAATCTGACTTTGCTTTTTTCAAGGGTAAACACTTGGGATTTCACAGTAAAAGTCAGTTATATTTTTCAGCAAGAACTGTAAAAAAACTCTGTCATACCAGTTCAAGAACTTTTTATAGTAAAGTTCTGGCAACTTCAGTAAATGTAATGTTTGTTAATTTCATTGTCTGATGTGACATTTTTATGTAGAATATTAGAGATTGTTGCAGTAAAAATTATGATACATTTTCCAGTAAAAATACCAACAAAAGGGTTATATTTTCATTGTACTGTCACAGTATTTTTACATTGTGAAATTCTGCTATTTTACTGTAGAATGGTCAAAAATGAAAAAGTGTTTTGATTAAAATGTTTTTCTCAACTTCATGGTGAAGCTTTAGGAACATCATCTGATAGTTTTTTAACCATGAAAAAAAAAAAAAAAATTTAAAAAAAAAAAAAAAAATATATATATATATATATATATATTTATATATATATATATATATAAATATATATATATATATATATATATATATTTATATATATATATATATATATATAAATATCCATCCATGTTTTCTGCAGATGTCTGTTTTTTAAAACCAAAACTAAATTTAAAACAAATCCAGAGAGAGAATCATTGAATAAATCAAATCAAAACCAAAAAACACAGTTAGGTTTACCCAATGTCCTGCTTAAAGCTGCTATTATACTGAAGAACATTTAATCTATCATCAGTTCTTGTTCAATATGGTCACATTTAATTAGATAGGGCAGTGGTCTCTTTACAGTTGTGTTCATTCACACTTTTTTGTTTTATTTTGTGACTGAAAAACATACTCTACAAACTGTCTTCCTTATTGAGCACTAAAGTCCTAATATTTTCATTTATTTTAAACTTTAATATTATGTAAAATAGTATTTCTTTTATCAGTAGTTTTACTAAAAGCATAGCAGATTTAACACTGCATCAAAGACAAGAAATTGTTGACATTGTTTTCCTTTTGGAAAACAATCTTCATTGTTTTCCAGGCCTTTGATTCCTGAATAAAAAAGAAAACCACAATCTCTGCAGGCTAGCTCCACGTTGTGTGAGCGCTCCAGAGGAAAGATTTTGGGCACATCTGAGTCTGACGGAGCCTTCGAGTGTGTTAATGGGTCTTTTTAAAATGTGTATTTGTTAAAAGCAGAAGCCTAACGTGACTTTCAACACACTTTAAGATGCACATATTTTTCCTTCACAAACACTAGTTTGTGTGTTTGGAAAGAGCACTGATTCAAATCCTTTATCCGTCTTTGGCTGGGTCCTGACGTTAATCAGTAACATGGGCCTCCTCTTCATTCTTCTGTCCTGAATTTCCAAATTCCGTTTGGTTCATTCATCAGCTCACGCTGGTTGGGTTTGATTTTCACATCAATTCTCCCAAAGTTTATCCAGGAAACTGAGAGGCATCCCAACAGGCTGAGTTTCTCTTATGAAAAGAAATCTATAGAAGGTAGAATGTAAAGGTAGAAGCCCACGCCGAAAGAAACAAGGCCGCCGCTGAAGGCCTTGTTCCCCTCTGCCAGGGATGGGGTAGAGGACAGAAGATCAGTAGTCCCACCTTCCTTTATTAATGTATGTGTGCGCGTGTGTGTGTTCTGTGTGTGTATGCGTTTCTGTGTGTGAGGGTGTGTGTGCGTGTGGGTGTGTGTGTGTATCATCCATGCATCCATCCATGCATCCATCCATGCATCCATCCATGCATCCATCCAATCTTCTAAACCCTTTGGGGTTCTCTTTGGGGTCACCGGGTTGCTATCAACCACAAGCTTTAACTTCATTTTGCATCTGCTCCTGATTCACAATTATTTGAATAAAGAAATAATCCAAAATGCCATTTTAACTTTGATTTTCTTTTTATATGTGCTCCATCATCAGATAAATGCCACAGAAGATGTTGGAGTGGGTCCTTCAGGGCCGTCATATGGAACTGTTTGTGGGAAATCAAACTGAAGTTCCAGTTACCTTTCTGTTTCATCCTGCTTTTAAAGCTCCTATTTTACCTTGAATCTTTCTTTTGTGAACAGTCTTTCATCTCTTCTTTCACTTCAAGCTATTAATGTTGGATTGGGACAACTGACAAAAGACTGCACGGCATCTTTTATTCATCATTCAGTAAGGGCGAGCATCTGTCCTGACCTGTGACGTCCGACCTCCTTAACGTAGTCCTCTGAAACTTTAGATAAAGGACTCAACATCAGATAAGCCAGGATTCAGATGATCCCATTTCCTCAGTCACTTTGCATATCAGAATATCTGAATTTTGAGGAAATAAACAGACTCTGTGTTTCTTTCATTAACATTTGGGGTTGGCTTATTTCCAAAGGGTGTTTTTCTTTTTTTGCAAAGTACGCACTTTAAAAATATAAGCTTGGATGAAAACGTTCCTTTAAAATTACTTGTAAAAGCTTTTTTTCGGTTGAAAATGATTGAACAAAATCAATTGATTTTCAGAGGAAGCCACCTTTTCCTCTGAAAATCAATGAGCCGTTTTTCAAGTTTTTTTAAGTAGATGGTCACCACAGGGAGAATAGAGTGAGCTGTGAAGAGTTAAAGCTTATTTTCACAGCTCATTTGTGTCATTTCCTGTTTGAGAGCATATTTCAGAAGACCTGCCAGTGGATGCAGTCACTTCTTTTTTCTCCTCCTGCCCCTCTCTTGGCCTCGCTGTGGTCTGCACATTTCTAACTCATTCTAAATATTCAGGACCTAATATTTACTTCTCGCCTTTGAGTGTAGGCCGAGTGCAACCTCAGTAAATTTGTGTGCAGGAAAGTGGAGGCGGCAGGAACTAATGTTCTCATTAATTCTCCAGAGGCAAATAAACATTTGTCTACTTTCAGGCTGTGTGACTGTGCAGGGAGGGACTGAGCTGCAGAAATGCTCAAACATTTATGGACACAGATGGAGTCATTGGACATTTTAGGCTGCCTGAAGTTTGTTGAAATGGAACAGAAATGTATTCAAATCTCGAAAAGTTTACCAAAATCATGCTCTTTCACAGCAGAAATGTACAGCTAGAACATTAGTTTAGAGATTTTACAGTTCAGAAAAACAGATGAGACTTTTCCCTTGTATTTAGATTCGAACAACTATGATGTTGAGTATTATTATCTGTAATGAGAGCAGAGAACAGGTGGAGAAACATGTAAAGAGGTGGAGGTTTGGAATGGAGGGAAGCTGCAGCGAGACACCATCAGTGTGGAAATGAGAGACACCATGAGGTTACAGGGAGCAGAGGTGCAGAAGGTGGAGGACTGTAAGTTCTGAGGGTCAACAGTCCAGAACAACACAGAGTTTGGTTTCAGAGAGGAAGGTTTCAGGTATGATGTCTAACTAAAGAATGTCATCAAGAATGACAGAAACGGTGGAGAAGACTGTAGTGAGAGCAGCCTTGAAAGACAAAGGACTGTTTGAAAAATGTTACACGGCTCAAACCTGAAAGAAGTCAGATGGTAATCACCTGGAGGGTGACCGTCTTTTCAAGTATGTTTCCACGAGGGCTGTCACTAACCATTATGTCAGTAGGCGATTAGTCAACGGTTATTGTTAACGTTAGCTGATGTGCAAAAGGTGACAGTGCTGGTGCTCAGTCTGTGGAGGTTTGCGTCATGTATGGTACTGCTAATGCTCAGCATCTGCTGCATTCACAGAAACGGAAATTTGAAATGTATAGTCCATGCATTTCAATTTCACCTTAAACAGGACCCAGGGTAAGCTATACGGGGTTAGGGTCAGATCGCCATTGGATTTAATGTGGCTGTACAGTTGGCCCGAGCAGATCTCGACAATAAGGCCATGTCTGAATTCCCTCCCTACTCTCTAACTACTAAAAACTATATATTGCAGGACTATCTACTGCCCTGGATTTTAAAAGCAATTCAATCACCATGCACTACTTTTTTTTAAACAGCGAATATAACGTCACAAAATTCATGAAGTGAAAACTTATCCAACACAAGCTTTTTACAAAGAGTGCACTGTGTTCTGATGAGGAAAACGTTTATGGTTTACGAGAAAAATACATTCAAATACCTTTTTTTGCTGGATCTGTTCAAACGCAATGCATTGTGGTCCATACTCTCCAATCTAGTGAGCATCGATGTACACAGGTTTTTTGTAGGGAATTCTGGGAAATTTCTATAGCACTCAATTTTGGAATTATAGATTCAGACAGCTTTACAAAATGCTGAATGCACTATATAGTGAGTAATGAAGGAATTCAAACACAGCTTAAGTATTTTGTCTAAGTTGTGTTACCGTAGTGTGATGTCATCACTAGTCCCAAGCCCCGTACCGATATAGCAGGCGTTACACATGTGGTACGTAGACCATGTCTTCTTGGTCACTCCTATGGTTGAAGAACTGCCTCCAAAACTTCCTTTTGTGCTTTGTGATGTAAAGGACTTTGTGGCTGGCGGTTATCATAATCATTTAAAATGACAAAAAACCAGGCAATGTTAAAATAGCCTCTATGACTTTTTATAGATGATTAGTCAGTGACGTCGGCTATTTGTTGACAGCCCTAGTTTGCAACACGTGAACTAACTAAATCAAATTTAGCCTTTCAAGCTGCAGTTTTAGATTGAACCCTTTAGAACAAGAGATACTGCCAGTGACACCTAAATAACATCTGCTCTTTAAGAGGACCAGGGTGCAAACATCTGGAAGTCCTTGACCACCGGAACCAGAAGTTCCCTCATTCCGCTTGAAAAAAACCTACAGTTTTTCCCCTTCCAAGCTTTAATGAAAGTTTGTTTTCCAATTCTGAACACTTCTGGGATAGGAAAAGTATAATTTTTGCTTTGTGCGCCATCTCTGCAGCCTGGTTCCTCGCTGCGCTTTGTCGTATCGTAACTCCTCGTTCGTTCAAGCCATCAACGTGAATCAGCTGGTTCTGTCAATTTCCTGCCGCTCCTCATATCGGCTTTGTGTCGACATGCGACACATCAGGTTAGTAATGTGTGGTACAAAGCCACTTTGTTTCTGTGACAGAATTTGCTGGAATTATGTTAGAGCAAAAGTCAAAGGAGGTCAGCATTGGCTCTTTCGCTGTAATTGTCAAAGGGTTAATGAGAAAGAAAGAAAAACACCAGAAAGTAAACTTCAAACTTGGTTCAAAAATCTGTTTCTTTTTGGAGGAACTTCTAGTTTGAAATGACTTCAGAAACGTCGCCCCCAACATAGGGTATTTGGAAGAGAAAAGTCACAGGACTTAACAATGATGACCTTTGTCCTGATCACAGAGATCATCACACTGCTCCCAGCCTGACAAAAGGGGTTAGCCCTCTCAGACTCTGCAGCTGGTCCTAAATCTCCTTTCAAAATTCTCTGGTAACCTTGGTGGTTGTGCACCTCTGTCCTTCAACCCCCCATTCATTTGTCCCTGCAGCCTGACATCAGCCTCTAGCATTCCTCTTTGTATCACATGGAGCTGCAGACCAGCCCAGGCTGAGAGATCCAAATAGCAACGTGGTGCCAACATTCCAGTGTAGCACGCGTTTTGTTCAAGGGATTTCCTGTGAGCTTTCATGTCAGCATGGTACAATTACTGCTGCTCAGCAATCACTGACTGTGACAGGTGGACATGGGGCCAGGGGTGAACGACTGCTCAGCCTTGAGCTCAAGGTAGCGCTCGGAGATTAAGACTCACTGGGAGACCGTTTCTGCAGCGACGGGTTTTACAGATTGAATTAAACAAAACAAACAGACTAGAAACAGTGGAGAAGAAAAGCATGAAAACCTGAAAGGACAAGAGATGGTCTCAGGAGAGTTCACTTCTTCTCTCACTTTGGTTGTCTGAAGTTGTAATACACTTAAGACACACAAGGCCCACATTAACTCTAAATCAGATCATATTTAGCACAGATTAAATCAAGCCAGCCTCTCAACGAGGTGCAGCTGTGTGTCCGGCTCTGTTTTGACTGAGCCACTTGAGGAGGCTTTGATGAGAAGCGAGGAATGACTTTCCAAATCACTCATCCCAGCAATATTTCACGAATACGCTTTGGGTCTATCAGACAGACCTGTAATCGATGTGTTATTTTCTCAAACCTGGCAGTGCTTTGGATTTGCTCTGGCACAAGAGCTAATTCACAAAAATGCAAATGAACTTTGCATCATGGATGCATTCTCACTCACTTTTCAGGCCTCATCTTTATTTTATTCTCTGAATGTGTGAGTGTTGCTCTTCCTTTACTCTCCCAGCTGCTGCTGCTGAGTCAATAGCATTCATTACAATTTGCTAAATTAGATTCCAGCGTCTGCAAAGCTGCCAAAGCAACCATTGTGCCTTCACTGCTGGTCAGTGATTCCTGCAGAGAGTAAATGGATTTCTTCTGAGGAATCTCAGAAATATTTTGTTTTGTAATCCTGGAAAAGTGACCACAACCGCTCTGAGATTTGTTCTTCGCTTTGCCAAACAAGCCTGATTCTTTGAGTTGTAGCAGTGCTAACATAAGGAAGACCAGATATTTGGTAACCCTAACCCTCGTCTCAATGTGGAGGAGCAGCAGCTCCATCACGGGTGACCGAGCTTCTCCTCCGATCTCTAAGGGAGCGCCCAGCCGCCCTACGGAGGAAACTCATTTCAGCCGCTTGCAATCAAGATCAAACACTTTTAAAAAAAACAATATTTCAAACCATTTTTTACAGTTCTGTGATTGGGGCTTGTTCTGACAAATGAGAGGTAAAAGTGTTGTTCATGTGATGTAAATAGTAAACATCTTATACTTACACAGCGAAAGGCCCAAAGTGCTCTACAGTCACACGCTGATGGCAGCTCCGCTGCAAAACACTGGCTCCAACCTTCCATCAGAGGCAATATGAGGTTCAGTGTCTTGCCCAAGGACACTTCTACACATGGGCAGGCAGGGTGGGAATTGAACCTGTAATCTTCTGATTAGATGACTGCCCTACCGCTGCACCTACTATGGACTAAAAACTGTCTGTTGACTCATGATTATTGTCATGTACTGGTGTTTGTCAAGTGAAGATGCTGCAAAACATAGAAAAGTTTGATTTTGAAATGCTGTTTTGATTTTAGAGTGAATATCACGGGTGAAGCCCGTCTGATTATCTGCATCTCTGCTTTTCTTCGCATTGTTTTGAACATCATCTTGATTTTAGCTGCTTCTCTTGTTTTAAGTTAAAAGTAGACTTTAAAGACCCTCTTTGATGTAAACGTGTTTTTGTGTCATGATGGGGGGCATATATAAAGGAAATGAAGCATAAAATAGCATTCTTGACTATTTCTATTTTCAAATGTTGTGAATCAGGAGCAGACGAAAAATTTCTATTTGAAAAAGTTTGTATTTGTAATGTAGAAAATTCGCTGGACGGGCAACAAGCTCCCTGTTCTGCTCCGCAAAGGGAAAGGGGGGCGGGGTTGCTCTGTGCCAACAGTCCTGCCTGCGACTCAGGTGAATTTCTAATGAACTCCTGCTGCTCTGCAGAAACTATGTTCTAAATTTAGTCTAAAAACAACATCATTGTGATTAAAAGACCTCTGGCTCTTACAACACATCAACAGATGATCGGAGCGGAACTTTAGAACAAACCAGATTTAAAGACTTGGTCATAGTAAACATGTTTGCAGTTCCTTTGATCTTTTTGAGTGATCTGTTGTCATGAAATGACACATTTGTGAGTTTTCAGGCATTTGTCATCTCCGTCCGTTAGCATGTTCACAGCAGCAGTTCCGGCCAGAAACTTGATGAGTCACTTTTGTGTTGTCCGACTCATTGAGTCCAGCGCACACAGGCTGATGGGCAGAGGAATCAAACTCGCGTGGCCTCACACACGTGCCTGAGCAATGAATCTGAGCAACCGTCAGCAGCTGCTAAAGCACCTCTGCACCAGTATCCCCTGCTTGACCCGTTCTGGCCCTTTGGCAGAGACTTCCTAAGCAAATTAAGGTGAAAAAGTGGGTAATAGCCTCCATCTTACATGGTGATCACCACGTGCTTCTGAAGACTCTGTCTTGGCGTGGATGCTGTTGAGTTTTCCTCCGTGTTGCAGCAGCTGCTTCGGTCTCTGCCGGCCCTCCTGGGATGATCTCCTGTCTGCTCTGCTGACCTTTCTGCTGCTGGACATTCAGACTCAGTCAAAGTCTCGTCATTGTTTTCAGACTTTTAACCATTTGTGGAGCTCCTCCTCTCAGCGTGTTCTTCAGCTGCTCCCCACTGACCTAAAAGCTTTAATCCCTGTCACCCATACGGGAGGATGAGCCGTGCGGTCGCTGTGGGTTTTTGGGTTGTCCGGGTTCTTGGACAGTTGTAGAGAGGAGCGGCTTAAGGGGAGCACTGGTGAGTCTTGCAGTTTCCTTGAGGCTCGTACAACCGCCTGAGGGACGTGATGTACTGTTGTTGTGTGTGTCATGAAGTATTCGGAAGGTCAATGGAAGTTCACTCGGTTGTGACGTCTGCTGTCAGACAGTGAGCCTATGCCTCACTCATTAGTATTTGTTAGTATCCGTTACCGTTGAAAGTCGTTGGTGGCTGCCAGGATGTGCAGGTGATATGTAAGTGCCCACAGGACGCCCGTAGGATGCTGACACAAGCTACACTATGAATGTCTGGTTTCCTCATTTCTAACAGTAGGCTGCGCACGACAAGAGCGCACAAATCACATGAACAGCACTAACGGGCCCCTTGCACAGTGCATAGGATTTGGGGGGTTGAAAAAAGGATAAATGTGTGCGACTCACCTGCTTTCCTTATACTTACTCCTAACTGTTAAATAAGTGTTCACTGCAGCTTGCTGGCAGATGAAAATGAGCCCAAACATTTTTGCTCTCTGAGCAGTCTATAAACTCGATGGTTTGTGTAGACATGTAGCGTACCCCACACAGGTTTCCCATTTTTCACCTGCCCACAACCTGAATCCCCACTTAAGGACAGTTGTGACAAAGGTATAAGAATGAATGTATTGGAAGGTAGGGCAGGTACAAGGAATGAAGTGAACTGAAGTCAAAAACCACAAAGGTGCAAAAGACGGTCGCTGATCAAAGCGGCTGCAGTTTGGCAGCAAAGTCGAGTAAATGATTGAAAGCCACAAGCTTAACTTTATTTGCATTTCTTGCAATATTTCCCCTCTGACTGGAACAGCAGCAAAAGCTGACTGACACATGGTTTGTTCTTATTTCT
Organism: Oryzias celebensis; assembly: GCA_014656515.1. Taxonomy (NCBI): domain Eukaryota; kingdom Metazoa; phylum Chordata; class Actinopteri; order Beloniformes; family Adrianichthyidae; genus Oryzias; species Oryzias celebensis. The sequence goes on from BNCR01000013.1 coordinate 781,180, forward strand.
GATCACTGCATCCCTGAATATCATCACTGCAGACTCATGTAACAAAAACAAGCTTTCTGCAAGCACATTTTTTCGAATACACAACCGTGACAGTTTATAACAAAAGCTGTCTGTTGTAGCGATTCAGGCTCACAAAAGTAAAACAAGTGGCCTGACAAATTGAGCTGTTATTACTACCAGAAATCAGAGCATTTTTTGTGGTCAGACTACTTTGTTCCCCACATGCTTTTGGAAACAACTTTACATTTTTAAAACATGTTAAACTGGCAGAGGCCACACATAGGAGGAGTTTCAGTTTTTCACTTCCGTCTGTTCTTACTAAATGATTAGTAATGTGTTTACTGGTGCTCTGGGATATTGTAAAATGCTAAGAAAATGTGGGTGATACTGCCATCATTTAATCCTTGTTGAGTGCATTTCTATGTATATTTGTTTTATGGGGCTGGACTACTGCTGACAAAAAGCAGAAGTCTCTTTATTAAGTCAAAGTTATGTAGTGCAGACAGACACGGAGTCCACCTTTGAAACCGTTTCCACCTCATTCTAGTGTTTGGATGAGCGCTCACAGAGCGCGCCCTGACATATGATCGTCCACGGAGCTAAAGCAGATGGAATCGGAAAATGGCATTTTAATGGCTAGTATTTTACATTCATCAGATTGAATTAGAAGAAACTTTGTCACTCCACATAAGGCAACAAAAATACAGTTGTCCTTCAACAGAAGTGCATTTTTGCCCTGCACATTTTTGATATATGAAGGAAAGTATATTTTGTAAGTGTAACAACAAAACAAACAGCATAATAGAATATTTGACATGTAATGTTTTACTGGAACACTGACATGTACTTTGATGTCATCTAATTTGCAGTGGATGGCAAAAGACTCTTTCTCCCTCGCTTTTTGCTTCTGCTTTGGACTCTGGCTTGTGATGCTTTCAAAGTCTCTGTGGTTGTCGGTTGGAATCTGTGATTTTGCTTTGTTACGATGGAAATGGAGCTGATTCAGGGAAGGGGGTGTTGGGACTGCCTTCACTGACAGACAGCTCTGCCAAAAGGCTGTTTATTTGCCTGAGAAGACAACACTGAACATTTTCTCATTAGCTGAGATAAACACTAGTAGTCGTCTGTGACTGCAGCTGTATGCAGGCTCTCCGTCACAGCTTTGATGTTTCCGACACTCATAAACTTTTGTCCTCCAATTAAAACCATATTCAATCTCTCACACAATGAGAGTCAGAACCCACTCAGTCGTGCAATCTTTTAAATCCCACCCTCATTTGTAATAACGGCCAAACAGCAGAAAAGAAAGATGGATCAAATATTTACTTTCTCCATTGTTTTCCTACAAAGGTCTCCTGTTTCACAAGATATTCATGAGATATAAAAAAAAAAAAACGAGGTGGAGAATTTTTAAAAGAAATGAAATCTGGCAGGTTTGATGGCAGTTTTCCACTTGTTTAGTCATTGTAGTGTAATAAGTCACAGAGTGGCTGACAGTTTAGAACATGTTCCATGATAGGAAGATGAATGATAAAACAGACTCATGCATGCTTCATCTCAGGCTGATGCAGAGATCTGAGCAACAACAAATACATTTCATGTGTAAACGTAGCCACTAAAAATTCCAGACTGTATACAACAATATCAACCTTTTCTCAGAAAATGTGACCCTATCCTGGGTAATTGAAACTGATCCATGTTAAACGTTGTTTATTTCTTATATTTTGTTGTGAAGGAGGCATCTGTGAATTTCCTTCAAAAGTTTTTCAAGCTTCTGTTGACATTTTCTAGACTAGTTTTGTATTTTCAACAGCTCGACTTTCCTAGAAGAATGTAATGGCTTCTTTTCATGCTGTATCCTCTAAACATCGTTAGGTAAAATACTTCTAAAAAGTAATTGACTACTTTACTTAGTTACTGGATCGAAATTGTAACTAAATTACTTTACTCATTTAAAAAAGTAACTCACTACTCGTTCCTTTACTTTTTTCCACTCATACAAATTCTCAAGAGAAAAACAGCTTCACACAAACAAGATCCTCTTGTCTTTCATTTAAAAGAGTTCCTTTGGAAAATAGACGTTTAATCTCGATAGGACTTATCTGGGTAAATAAAGGTACATAAATAAGATAAAATGCAAATAAATAATAAAAAATGACATTTTTAAAGCAATAACCTTATCAAAGGTATGAACATGGTTAAGACATAATGTGGCTTCATTTGAATTCAGACAACAGTGTGAAAAATGATACAAAAATAAGTTAATGTTACAACATCTGTGGTCTGTGCTACAGTTCAGAGTCAGATGTAGAAAATACCGTTACGTCATATTCATGTCTATATTCATGTCTGTATTCATCTCTATCAAATCTGCAAACAAGCCCTTTATTTTAAAACACAAAGAACTAACAAACGCCTCCATGTTCATTCTGGACAACTTTATGTAATCCATGACAATGAGTTGGACCAGTCTCTCTCTCTCTCTCTCTCTTTCTCTCTTCATCTTCCTTTTGTGCACAGTTCTGCACGACTGCAGGTCTACCAAACTGTACACCCCCCACCTCCACCCCACCCCACAGAGCGCATTGAGCGCAAACTCATATTGATCAGTCACATGCAGCTTAGAGAGAAAAAGAAAGAAAGAGTGAATTAATATAGAAATCAGCTCTGAGTCCCAGGAAGGAGAGGACTCTTGTCTTTCACACCAAACAGCGGCTTTAGAGTCGTTTCATTCGTAACAAACACATCAGTTCACGGGACGGATCTCTGCTCTGCTGCTCACCTGCTGCTTTGCTGAAATGACAGGACTCCTTTCAGGACAGTGTCTCTTCTCGTCTCATCTCTGATCCAGTTTGGAAATCCCATTAACTGCAGCAATGAGTGCATGTCTGTACTTTGACCGATCCCTGACTCTGCACGCACATGCGTGCACGTATGTGCCAGTTACTCTGTTTTGCTTTAAATTAATCTGCGTTTTGGTTTCATCTAACCGAGAGAAAATGTCAAAGCCTACAAAACCTAATTAACAAAGTAATGAGGGTTTCTATAGTCCAGTAACTGTAATTATGGCCCGCAGCAGCAGGGGTCCTGTCTGCAAGGACCATATTATTTTTACACGTACGAAAAGACCCAAAAACATACAAAAAGCCTTTAACCGACCTCAAGGAACAGGCCTTTGTGTTCCCAGACCTGACCAGTGTGTAGGACAAGAAAAAGTGCATGAACCCACACAGCCCCATAGACGCAAATGTTTCTATATTGTATCTGCTTTGTTTATTATTATTATTTGTCTTCTTTCTAACGGCGCCTTTGAGCGAAAAATTACACCCCCGCCACATACCCGAAAACTCACCAAAATTTCCACACACCTAGGGAAAATTGAAAATGAATTTTCGGCATGGTGCACGACCCAAAAACTGTTTATGGGGCCAAAAAAAATATTTCGAAATACGCACATGAAACCAAAACACACGCGTTGGGGGTATCCAGGAGAGCTTTTGAAATCATTATGGGGGGGCCGCAAGACCCACGCCTTGGCCTCCATTTTGTGGCGAAGTGCGAAATTTGGCGATTTTCGCGTTATTCCACATATGGGAAAACGACACTTGTTCCGATTGTTGTTACGAAACTTCACACACATCCCGGAGTCTACAATCACCACAGAAGTTTCATTGACCTTTGACCTTGGGAAGTGGCTGCCATCTTGAATTTTTCAAAAAAAGCACGTTTAGTACAACCTTCAAACGTAAACTCATCCTTGGGATTTTCATCAATCGTCTTGTAACTTCACGAGCATCAATGGCCAGGAACTGTGGACAAAATTAGAATTGAAATTAAAAGTTGTAGAATATGAATGGCGTGCGCGTGGCGAGCTTGCAACCGCCAAGGTTTTAGCTAGCTTGCGCATGTTTTAGCGAAATATCACGAAACACATATCCATGCATGCGGTACGTATAGCTGAACGTGGCAATGTAACTTTTGAAACTATAATGTAAAAATTGAGGCCAGGGGAAGCGAAAAACCAATGCAAAATAAAAAAAACGCAGACTCAGCAAAAAACGATTTTTTCAGAATTTATTTATTAGAATTAACGAACGAAACCAACAGAACTTTATTCGTGATAGCTAAAGGAAGTTTTGAAATAATTACGTGATTGCCACATGACCAACAGTTTGGCAGCCATTTTGTTTCAAAATCGGAGATTTCGCAATATTTACATAAGTGAAAAGGGACCTTTTGTTGTCACGATTTTAACGAAATTTCACACACATGCAGCTAGCGCAAGTTTACAATGACAACTGAAGTTTCGTTTAATTTTGACCTTGGGAAATGACCACCATCTTGTTTTTAAAAAAAAGTCTGTTTTACTCTTAGCTAAATCAAAAATTCAGCCCAAGGGTTTTTTTTCCAATCGTCTTCAAACTTTAATAGGATCATCGGGAGGAAATTTGTGAAATTTTGGTACCAAAACTACTTCTGTATCTTAAACGGTGCGCGCGTAGCAAGCTCGCAAATGTGGCGCAGTCTTTATACTCGGCCAATTTTTGACGGATTCTTGTGAAAATTTAATATGTTGACCTCTGACCAGAACTGGACATGATATAATAGGAACGGATACGAAAATATTGTTAAAGCGGCCGTGGCAAGCGAACAATCTTTGTTGCTAAGGGGTTTTAAGGGTTAACGTTTTCCGATATGTCTGAAACTGACGTCTATCTGTTTGGTGTGACAGGGTGATCAAAACATAAAATGGTTGCCATGGCGATAAAACCAACAGAAAAGCCGCCATTTTGAAAAACCTTTTTTTTTTCCCCATCAATATCTTACATAGAGCATAATGGTCTTTTTTGGGGGCAGTTTCTGGGTTAAGGCAATGTATTAGCAACATGCTAACTTTTCCACTATGTTGACAAATTATGGGTGTTTTGGGGCTATTTCTGAGTTGAGCTAACATTTTAGCAATATGCTAACTTTTTTTGCTAATTTGTCTTATAATGGGTTTTTTTGGGCTAAGTCTGAGTTAAGCTAACATTTTAGCAACATACTATCTTTTATCACTAATTTCGCTCATAATGGGGGTTTTTTTGGGCTAAAAAAGTGATACTAAAAGTGCACTGCGGGGGTGGTGGGAGGGGGCTCAGAGGTGGGCTGGAAGGGCAACAGTGGTGCCTAGAGGAGGGCGGCAGGGGCGGCGGAGGCTAGAAGAGGCCAGGGCTAGGGCGACGGGTAGCGCCTGCGGGCCATCCAACGCCGCTTGCGGCTTTAATTAATTACTGAAATTCGAACCGTTACTCTGTTACTGACAAAAGTACTTAAATTACAGTAATTCGTGACTTTGTAACTGTTACCCCCAACATTGCCTCTAAGACACAACATGATTTTATCTTTTTTAGCTTCTTGTCTTTATACGGTTGAGGTCCCAACAGGTTAGTGTTGAAAAGCTCAACAAAAATGTAGAACCAGTCAATCTCAGAATCAACAGATGACTGAAAACTAAAGTCACGAGCGGTGTTGAATGGCCATTAGGTGCTACCTACCCTTGCTCTCACCGCCCACCATTGACCAGACCTCACTTGCTTAGCTGCCACTTTAAACCATTGACCAATGCCTCTGTCAAGCTGGTCAGAGCTGCATGTGTCAATTGATGTTAAAGCCACTTTTTTCAAAATGGCAGCTTTTCTGATGGTTTTATCTCCATAGTAGCTATTATCTTTTGGTCACCTGGAGATACTGAACAGATCGACTCAAATTTCAGGAGAATTGGAAAAACCTTTCTTGTCTTGTGTGACACCCACCAACCCCCCACTTGGCACATGTCTATTGTATTGCATTAATTCAATTCAATTTTATTTATCTAGCCAAAAATTACAACCATAGCCATCACAATGGGCTTCATACCAGTATTTATGCAATGAACATACAGTCAGTAATAACATTTAAACAATAGCTGGTTGCTAAACTAAACTAAACAGACTAAGCCAAACTGCCACCCCTGCCCTTAGACCCCCATTCTCTGTGATAAAAACTTATAAAAAATCCTATCTTGGGGAAAAAAATCCAAGAAATCTTAGGGATGTCCACGTGAAGGAGGGATTCTCTCCCAGGACGGACAGGCAATGTTCTAGAATTGTTAAAGAAGAATTCGCTGATCTAATTCTACAACTACATGTTTGAACTTGAAAAGTCGCATTACCTGCGATAATGCTAGTGTGAATGCTGTTTGCTGAAGATGGTTACTCAAAATGCTGAAGCTTTTTGCTGAAAATGCTAAAGCTAATACTTAAGTTTCTCAAGGATGTGAAGTTGTGGAAATTGCAGAAAGTGCACAATGATGTGCAAATTAGCCCAAAAAACCTCAGTAGACACCAAAATACCAAAAAAGCTAGCATGTTGCTAAAATAATAGCTTAACTCCAAATTAGCCTAAAAAAACCTGAGTAGATGCGAAATTAGCCAAAGACCACTAAGCAGAGGGAATAGGCCGCCATGGCCCGGTTTAGCAAACCATCTTCCCTCTGCTTAACTCCATGGAGAAGTATGTAATATGGATGTAATGAAAATTATAATTATTCCCCTGAACTTCATTACAGTAGGTGAGGTAGGGCAGCTGTAAGTGAAATATTCTCTTATTGTTGGCTAGCCTGGCAATAAACCTGTCCAAAGAGGAATGTTTTAAGCCTAACTTTGACTGTAGAAACTGTGTCGGCCTCTCTTACATGAACTGGAAGTTTATTCCATAAAACAGGAGCTTGGTGGCTAAAGGCTCTACCTCCAACTGTGCTTTTAGGAACCACAAGCAGTGCATTTATTGAGTGAAGTGTTCTGTTTGGTTGGTAAGGCTCTATGAGATCTTTAATATAGGATGGGGTCATACCATTCAAGGCCTTATAGGTTAGCAGGAGGATTTTGAACTTGATTCTAGATTCAACTGGGAGCCAGTGAAGTGAAGCTAACACAGGAGTAATGTGTTCTCTTCTGCTGGTTCCTGCTAACAATCTAGCTGCTGCATTTTGAACAAGCTGAAGACTTTTTAATGAACTTTTAGGACACGCTGCTAGCAAAGAGTTACAGTAATCCAGTCTAGACGTAACAAATGCATGGATGAGTCTTTCAGCATCACTTCTAGATAATATGTTTCTGATTCTAGAAATATTGCGTAAGTGAAAAAATGCAGTTTTACAAGCCTGTGATATGTGAGCCTTAAATGATGTGAATGAATGAATCCTGGTTAAATAAAATCCCCAGGTTTCTAACTGTGGGATTAGAGGCTATATTGACACCATCCAGGGAGACCATCTGAACAGGTAGAGCATCTCTGAGGTATTTTGGGTCTAGTATGATGACCTCAGTTTTTTCTGGGTTTAGGAGGAGGTCATTGACTGTCATCTAAATCTTGATGTCACTAATGCAGGCTTAAGTTTCTCTAAGCGGTCATTCTGGTCAGGTTTGGCCAATTGGTTTGTTAGTTAAGTTTTGTCATTTATTTAACTATCACAGTTGATATGACACTAAATCAAGAGGCATTAAGAGCTGTACCATCCTTCCAAAACGCAAACATGTCAGATAACTGACATTGATTCTGTTTTCCACAACTGAGTCAGAGCTCTGTGAAAAGCCTAATAAATTGACATGCTCCAGTTTTCTGTTTACCCCCATCGTAAAGCAGGAGGCCAGAGAGTCACAGGGTGTTTGGTTTCCTCTGAAACCCCAAACTGCAGCACAGATGAGAACAAAGCTGAAGAACAAAGAGGTTTTACTGGCGAGCATCCCTGTGGGGAGCTGGTGCCCTCAGAAAGGCTGAGCTTCCAGAGCTGTCTCTGCTGCTCCCTGTTGTGGTTTAATTGCAGGGTGAGATCCCATCTGTGTGCACGCTGGGTCGTGCGCCCGTTGACCTCTCACTGTTTCTTAAATTAGGCTTGGTTTGAATGGCATCATCCCTTAAAAATCCCTGACATGTTGAAGGCTTTTATCATTTTTCAGGCTCTCTGAGACAAATAACAACTGTTCAAACTGAATTCTTCTCTAGAAATATTTAATGTGCTGGAAAAAAAGAACTAACAAACCTGCTTTAAAACAGTTTTGTAACTGGAGTTTGGTACAGTCAGAAAATGGCTAAAAGTAGGTAGAAAGCAGCATCGTTTTGTGACACAGTAGTTTGAAAGCTTTGGGAGTTTCAGGTTCTAACCCTGTTCATCCTGTTAGGAGTGCTTCTGAACATGTTGATCTGCCGAACACGTGATGCACGTTTAAGAACACACTACATGTAGTTTCTTGAATGTGTGTTTAGCTCATGGTGTTTACAAGCAGAGAGGGGCTTCTTTTGTTTCTTTCTAACAGGTGCTCATTACTGTAGACGCCGGTCTCTATTATAGTTGCCGTATGAGAGAATGGCGGAATATGGAGAAGACGGTTGCATTAACAAGCAAACAATTACTGGTGGAGGAGCAAAGGAAGCGAGCGATGAATTATGCATGAATAAAGAACTGGTTTGAACGTGGATTATTGAGCAGAGACAGAAAGGTGCATGTGTCTCCAGGAATATGATCGGCATGAAAGCGAAGAGGATTTTTGATACAGAGATTGACGTTCACAGCCAGTGCTTGTCAGAACAGAATAACATGCTCTCATTATTTCAATAAATGTTCATCTGCTGGTGTTTTCTGCATTCTGTGACCGAATTTCACCGTAAAATAAACTTGTTAACCATCACCATTCTGTCTGTGATGGATTAAACGCAGATCTCTAATAAATGCTGTTGGTTGCCAAATATTTGTAATGAATGCCCCGGCTACCATTGGAAAACTTACGATACAGACTTTTGAATGGAAGTGGCCGAGGGCAGGGTGAGCAAAGCTTAAGACGGCGAGAGTCTGGTGCAGGAATGGACCTTCAGGTCTTAGAAAAGCTAAAGAATTTTTAACATTTTTGTTAAGGCTGGAGTTTTGCTTTTTGTCTGCACCACATCTGCACAGATCTCTGCTCTCCTGTTAAGTTTTTTCTCCACCTTAATGGTGCCAAAGGTGCAGGGGGATTCTGGGAAAAAGAGCAGAGTAGGTTGTTTGTCCGGAGGGACCACTTACATTTCAGCTTGCATAAACTGTGGGAGTTTTTTTACAGTTTTCTGGTCTCTTGTGGAGGAACATAGATGAAATCTAAAAATTCCACATGCCCACGGAGCAAAGTGCAAAGATGCTGGTTTCCCATGAATGGAAGCTCCTCCCCGCAGTTTTTCCTTCCTTGAGCAGAGTGGATGTCACTGTCCTGCTGCACTGGAGTGTGACTCTTGAACTGCCGAGGACTGAGCCTCTTTAGGCTGGCTGGAGGGTGTTGTGTGATGCTGTTGTGAGTGTTGTGTCCCTGCAGGGAATCTGCTGCCATCAGCTATCAGACCTTCAGCTGGAGGGTAAAGCAAATCTTTGCACAGGAACAAATTCTAAATTTAAATGGAGGTTTATACAGAGGCCTTAAAGTGCAAATCACATCAACAAGTTATTCGACACAAAAACAAATAAAAGCACGACAAACATTTACAGAAACAGCAATATTACATTTTAAATATAAAAAATCCAGAATCCATCACATAAAAAACAACAAGAAAAAAAAAACATTTCGGAAAACAAAAGTAATTTGCAAGTTTCCAAAAAACAAATGAAATGTTTTAAAACGAACACAATGAGAAACTGGGAAAGGTAGGTGCTGTGGGATATCGATATGCCTATTGGATGATGACATTATTCTTTTATTTTGTTGTCTGTTTTTTATTTTTTTACGTTTCGGTTTCTGGAATTCTGTTTTCTCAAAAGTACAGCTGTTTTTTTAAATTGTTTGTTGTGCTTTTAATTTGTCTGAGCCCTGCAAAGAGCACTACATCAAAGAATTAATATAGAAAATTCCCTTTGATCAAATCCACTCAAAAATGCTTTGAAAACCCTTTTTGAAAGAGATTAAGAGAGTATCAATTATGATATGTTGGGTGGTTTGGTACATTTTTTTACATAACTCACAATAATGGAAGTCTGAGACGCAAAAATATTGACATAGGTGTTCAGGAAAAACAACCCTTTTTACCTACTGACTGAAATGGTACACGTGCTGTAACTGCACTTTAAAGAATGAGCTATCCGTAAGGTTTGCATTCTTTCAATACAACATGTCATCATTTAAAAAAGAAATACAACTGATGAGTTATCCTCCCCATCAGGTTTTAACAAAAAAGGGCAGAAAACAAGAGCCAAATGATGAACAATGGGTTTTTGAGGAAAGTTTGGATTGTGCTAAGGAGATAGGTGTCATGGAAAGTTGTTTGGAACAACCTACCAGCTGAGTTTCTTCAAAAACGGTGAGGAAGAATCCGTGCTGTTTACTTCTCTGAACTAGGATTTAGTAAGCATATCCAGTGGGTTCTCTTGGGAAGGAAAGGCTGTGGATCTCATAACGATTCAGCTTTTAAACTATGCTAGTTGCTCCTGGTGGTTATAGGTTGGCGCTTGTGTTAGGCAGCAGAGTGTGTGAATGTGTGTGCATGGCTGAATGGGACTGACTGTACAGCCCTGTACAGCGCTTTGAGCCTTTGAGGAAGGTAGTAAAGTGCCATACATGTTCCTTTCTTTATTGCTGAGGTTAGATTTGAAAAACAACCCATGATAGGTAAACTCCAAGAAGGATCAAAGATGTTTTAAGGCTGGAAAACTTTTCAATGCACACTTTCTACACTTTTCTCTGACAGACATGAACATTTTCACACTTTTTTCTCTTGTTTAAACCCTCAAAGTTCCAACCGTCATAGAAAAATAACTCCATGATTATAGAATGACGCTGACAATCTGCCTGGGATCAAAGATTTGGTTAAATGTGGAAAGTAAAACACATGCTAAACAGGAGACACAGCACGGAGGAGATTGATTGACAAGGTCAACAGGAAATCAAGAGACAGAACATGGTGCGCTGGAAAAAGAAGTGCACTGAAAACATTTGTGAAAGATCGACCCCTCTAAAGGTGAAGGTTAAAAAGTTCAGATGGCACCAGTGAAACCAAAGTCACAGCCTTAACCTGTCTGGGATTTCAGATCTGATTGCTAACCTGCACATCTGAACCACTGACTGTATATGAAAACTGGACAGCGTTCCAAACAGAAAGCAACCGTTGGCTCCAAGAAAAGAATTTTATAGAGAAATAAACAGCTGTTACTCAGTCTGTTTGTCAGAATAAACATTCTTGCTCTGGTACATTTTTAATATGTTCTTGATCATTTTTTCATGATTTTTGCTTCTTTACCAACAAGTTATTGATGTTGAAACAAACTTGTTACCAGTTTCGGTCATGAGAGGATGTGTGTCTTCAGCTCTCCTGATATAAGCAACTTTAATCTTGAATTATCACATAATTACTGCCAAAAAAGCAGGAATTCTGCAATGTAGAGAGCTGAACATGGAACAGAAGCACAAGCTAGCTCTGATGAAGCAAAGAAAACACCTGAAAGGATTTTCTGTTTATTTTAATGACCATCTCTCAAAACATAATGCTGAACTGGTAAAGCACGTCAGGGTCCTAAAGTGGAAAAAATGGATCCAGAGCACCTGGGTGCTGAATTCCAGGATCTATGTTAACCCACTGGGTCCATCGGACCTGTCTAAGATCGGAATAACCAGCATGAGAGACTTTGAGAATTGCGTGATCACGGATTTCTGAGTCTCTAATTGATGCAAAAGTAGTCAAATATGATATCAACAAAATATCAATGATAAAACACTTAGGATCTTCCACTGACTCTTAGGTCAACTTTCACCTGATTTTCAGCAGTGATTTCTGCCCTGCAGACAACTCAAGCTCAGCTTACTTGCTGTGATACCAGTTGAGGTCAATGGACCAGATAAACAAAGTCTGCAGTCATAACAACGAGGAGAACTTTAAAAACTCTGTGCAAACCAGAAGGTCCGCTGTTAATCAGGCAGCAAGAGAAGGAATACTGGCTTAGACAAAGGCTTTAATCAAATCACTTGACTTGGTTCCCCTAAAGTGTGATTCATGACTACAGATCTTGTAATGAATATAATCACATTTTTTATTTTTATACTGATTTAATTAAATGGATTTTATGAAAATTGTCTGCATATACGGATTTTTTCATACCTGATTTAAGTGAATGACTTTTATTTAAATAATCTGCAAATATTTTTACATTTTTATACTGACTTATGTAAATGATTTTTTTCAGATGTTGGAAACTTGCTTTATATTGCTGAGTTTTAGTGGATGTTTGAAACTTACATCACAGATTCCTTTTTACTGCATAAGTTACTAACAAGTTTAAAATAGTGCTCTATGTACATTCATAGCAATGCAATTCATTGTTGCTTAAGGATGCCCAATGACCTAAATTAATGTTGGTACTGTATTAATATCTGATCACAAGTTATTAACCGGATATTGATAACAAATGTAAAGTTAATGGTGTGGTGGAGTCGGGGTGGGATTACATAAATTTGCTTCCTCCAACTCCCTGTCAAGTGTTCTATCATTTGATCCCTAGTTATCCTATGTTTGACAGGTTTTTATGGATGTTGATTGTGCTACTTATGTGTTATTCTTGTCTGATTGCTTGAAATAAACCATTTCAAACCAAATCAAATCAAAAGTGACAAACCGACCAATCAGATGCTTCAATAAAAGTAGGTGGTCTCACGCCGAACATTTGATTGACAGATTTTGTGTATCCCGCTTTCAAATGGCAGGGGTGTGGCCTTCTACAAGCTCACTTCTGATTGGTTAGAGCAGTTGCCATAGTGAGTGACGTCACACTGGCATGTACAGTCCACTCTGGATCCGAAAAACCTGAAAAAAAAGCAAACCAACTTGCAATCTAAAGTCTTCCCTTAAAATAGATTTGTTTATGGAATGAACTAAACATGGATGAGAATGTTACAGTAAAGTT